>VDFB02105785.1:244305191-244437761 GCA_007258455.2 Sequoia sempervirens | reverse complement strand
ATATACGTATATGAATGTATTTATATATATATATATTTCTATACAACTATATATATATATGTATTTATATATATAAATACAACTATATATATATATATATATATATATATATATACGCAGGCAGGAGGGCCAAGATAAACAAAGGACAAAAGCTACAAGAACCAGGAAAGAAGAAAAGACAGAAAGGGGAACACAGTCGAAGAAAAAAGGAAAGGGGGCCAACATAAACCAGGGGAGCAGAAAAGAACAAGACAAGGAGACCCCAACACAGGAAGGGAGGTAAGAGCACCCAACAAACAAGGGAAAGCAGGGGGATCAAGAAGAGGGAGGGAGATGAGGGGTATGAAGGTTGGCTAACAAGGGATGCCAAGCCTGACTTAACTTCCACCCTTCGTCACGATTAAGGTTCAACGGATGGTTGTTGATTTCAATGGCTTCTTTTATCTTCCTTTTCACAAAATTTTCTTCTTTGTGCAGGATTTGGGTGCTTTCGATGCAAATATGGTGCTTTGTGGAAGAAGAGTGGTCAGCTAAAGCATATTTCAGGACCCTCTCATGTCTAATATCAGCTATGTGTTCTTTGATTCTAGTGCTGAACGATCAACTGGTTTCACCAATATAAGGTGCACCACAAGAGCACATAACCATGTAGACACCTGAGTGGAGAAAGATGTCCTTGGGGTCTTTAAGAGAGGGGAGACAATTCCTCAAAGTGGAGAGGGGTTTGAAAGCACATTGGAGACCTTTTTTGCGAATTAAATAAACGAATTTCGTCTTGATTAAATAAACGAATTTCATTTTGTTCTATTTAATTATTATTATCCAATTCTCCTATCAAATTCTATCTTAATCACATCATTTCATCTTAATTAAATAAATAAATCACATACATTTGTTTTATTTAATTATCCATTTTTCTTTCATCCTAATTTAATAAACAACTTACTATAGTTTGCTTTATTAAATTAAATATCTTCTTTTGCTAAAATTTGAATAAATCCAAATATTCAAATAAAGGCATGTTTCTACAGCTAATCATATCCACCTACCAAATTAGATATTTGATATCTAATTAATTCATCTCAACCTTCACGGGAAAATTTGGAGACAAATTGGAGACAAATTTGCAGGCAAACTTCTTCATCTTCTTCCTTTGATTCTTCCTATCTTATGGCTAAGTGTTTTTGTGGGGAGTAACAATCTCCATAATCATCTCAGATATCTTCATCTTTCACCATTCAATCCTTCAGATCAAATCCAAACCTTTGCTTTGTTGCCCCTTCACAAATGTGTTGCCGAGAATCTATAAATATAGCCTCTATCTACAGGAAAAGGATCCCCAACTTTATGCAAACTTACTCTATAGAAATAGCAATTAAGCAATCAAGCATTTTAGCAAATAGCATACCATTTAGTTTATAATCATGTCTTTCATCATAGATTGCATTTTAATATAACTTTCATTATCAGTCATCAATATCATAACTTTTACATCATATAGCTTGCATATCATTTAGCAATCATATAGTTTATCATTCCCATTCTCTAGATTGGCATTTTAACAGTCATAATGCTTACAAAATCTAAGAGCCCTTTGACTTAATAAATCTTTGGAGATAGAGAGCAATATGACGCTTTCAGTAGATTCTTTCCTAAATTAGATTAATCTGTGTTTAGATCTATTGATATAATGTTTGATTGATTGTGTTTGGCCATATTTTACTCACCATTAAATTGGTGCCCACCGTGGGGCTGAAAACCCCCATTTTTAACATTTTTTTCTGAAAAGTATGCTTGTAGGCTTCTAACGTGTTTTCTTTTAGCATGATCGAGTGTTTTTGTAGCGCATACGACAGATACTTTAGCGCATCTGAGCACTGTTCCAACGCATCCACCAAATTATCCAGCGCATCAGACCACTATTTCGATGCATCCAATACTTTATTTTACCAGACATGGAGTTTTCTTTTAGTGCTTAGACCCTTTCTTTTGGCACTTTCATCAAATTTTGTAGTGCATCTAATTTCTATTTTAGAGCTTCTACAAAAAGTTTTAGTGCATTCAATGACTATTGTGGCACATTGGTTTGTTTTTGCATATTTTCAAAAATATGAGGATTAATAATTGTTTTCTTGGTTGTAGGTACAAAACACGCTAGTCAAAGACAATTGCGAGAAAAACTTATGCCAGCCAAAGACAAAAACTTGCAAATTACTAATAATGTTTGCAGGGATTTTAATTTGATTATTGCTTTTTCCTTTGGTTAAGATAGTGCATCTAGCTTAATTAAAGAAATAGTTTGAACCCCATGTTCTTTGTGTTTCCAAAGCAATAGGCTTATGCTCTCCCCTTAACTCAGTGATCAGAATGCTAGACTTGCTATCCTACTTTATTAAATCCTTTAGAAGGCATGTCGTAGTGGAAAAAAGTACTCACCCTATGGGAACGACCTGAGTGGGAACAACCAAAGCCAGGTTTTCCAACCCACTATAAAGCAAAAGTGAATCTGGGGAAACCCACATTTACCGAAAGTGTGCAAGATAACCATCCCCAAAATATTTGTTCTAAAGATTGGGAGGTCTTCTAAGGGAGTTTATCATTTGCCACTCTGAATGGATACCCTATCTACGAAATTTAAGTTATTATCTCACTGTGTCAGTTTCTAAACACTTTTTATATCACGGTGCAAGGGGAGGGAAGAATATGCCCCCAAGACACTGACCATATAACTATTAGAGGCCCTAGCCAAAAGTGGAGGATTCAACTTTGGTTAAGACTCGAGAAAGGCAAAAAAACAGGCTTCCTCTAGGGGGTGACAGGGTTGTGTGAGCTGATATAGTTGCAAGTTGTGGGCTATGATATTTTAAGTGACCTATTTGACAAATAAAAAAGTGCTTGAATTGTTTTTATTTGTGTCAAACCTATGGAAATTGAAAGAATCAAACCTGATTCTAGAACACTCACTACATGTTTAATACGTAGAATGGGAAACAACTGTTTACAATATGGCATTTGTTTGTGAAGTTATTTTCAAAAGGCATCATCCATTTAGATCATCAAATTCCAAGATTTACAAGCTAAGCACCCCTCCAAAAGATTCATTTGGCCAGAAAATTACAACCTAGAGTTAATCTTTTCACTTAGAAAAAGTAGAACTGGGCATAATTGTGAAAATACTGGCAACTCCCAGACCAGGGTATTTACACTCTATTTTGGTGCATATACCTAGTCTTTTGGCACATCTTCCTAGTTTAAACGACGCATCAAAACTCTAGTTTAGTGCATATACCTAGTCTTTTAGCACATATTCCTAGTTTAGACGACACATCAAAACTTTGTTTCAGCACATCTGTCCAGTTTTACAATGCATTTACACCCAGTCTGTCAACACTTTTATCTAGAATATCAACACTTTTACTCTATTTCAGTGCATTTACACAGTCTATTAGCGCATCTACCCAATCTGTCAGTGCATTTACCCCCAAATTTTTAGCATATTTACACAGTCTGTTAGCGCATCTACCCACTTTGTCAGTGCATACACCCAATCTATCAGCACATACACCACATTTTACAGTGCATCTAACCAATATGACAGTGCATACACCCTGGGGTGATCCCACAATAGTGGTTTACAATTTTTTGCCAAACTGGACACTAAAATTATTATTTTTAACTAAATCTTCACATTCAGACACCTATAGTGACTAAACTGTGAGGAATTTGAAGATGATGCAAACTAGAGCCTCGTCACTTTTTTTTTGTAGATTCTAAAATATATTTTTCAAATTTTTTGAAATCAGATTGTACTTCTTTTTCCATCTCCCATGAATACTGGCTTTTTTCATAAAACAACATTTTTAAAAAGTGACGCACACCATATAATGCATAATTTTTTTCCATGAAGGATAAAAATCTAATTCTTTTGAATTTAGATTTGTAACTCCAATATCTAGTGCTTCCACTTGGTTAGATAGTTTTTTATTGAATATTTTTTCTTTAATCAAGTTTCGAAGTCAAACCAATTACAATTCAAACATAGCGCAACCATATAATGCATAGCTTTTTTTGTATATATATCGAAATTCAATTTATTTTTTTGTTGGATCAAAGACTTCAATATCAAGTTCACTCATTTTTTTGATAATCTGCTATTTTTCCACATGTGCAGAACAAAGACCTTCATTTTTGATGAAAAACCTATGTTTAATAAAAAAAAAACAAATACATAATGAAACCAAAACATATTAAAATTATATTCATTAGATAGCTTGTTCCGAGGACTACCTAATTCTAGTTGGGTTTCTAAAGAATCCTCCATTTTCATCCTCAAACCAACCTTTGAAGCATAAAAAATTAGGTTTTGTTTGTGTCTAAAGGGGAGAATCAGGGTTTAGGGGGGTTCACTCGAACCCTGGTTCAAGCGAACCACCTTGATTACATGTATTTTGATAGCTTTTTGGGCAGCAAAAGCATTGAATGGGTTCGCTTGAACCTTAGTTCGAGCGAACCCATTTTTGGTTCGTGCGAACCTTCAAGTTCGTAAGAAACCCCATAATCAAAAAATTTGGCATGGGGTCATTTTTTATCAATTTTCCTTCCTCCATCAAATTGTAAACCACTATTGTGGCTTCACCCCTGTCTTTTAGCACAACCATAGTCTGTTTTAGTGCATTTGAGGTTTGTTATATCGCATCCACATAATTAAAATCTAGAGAGCTATTTTTACCTCTCATCAGACTGTTGACATTAGAACTCAGATCTTTGTCAGAACAAAAATATTTTCTCAGTCCAACTAGTGTCTTAAACTTGAAAAAATAGAACCTTACAAGCCAAAATCTTTCAAATTAAACCAAGATCTTACAATTTTAAAGTGCCTTATCATCAAACACAACTCTTGATTATTACGTTAAGTTTCATTATCAGGATCAGTCATCCTACAATCACGAAATGAAACAAAATAATCAGATTTTAACTTTGTCTCATCAATAGAATTTATCATTCTATTTGACTTCGTTAATATCCATTGGCACTCATCCAAACAAAAAAAAGATCAAATTTTAGTAAAGATTACAACACTTGTATGCCAATTTTCACAAGGTTACAAAGAAAAAAACTTAGAGAAAAAGAAGTTGAAACACTAAATACCATGGCTGAATAAAATCCCTTGCATAGATTCCACCAAAAGGACAATAATGAAATAACCCAAGAGGACATTCAAACTACACATCAATATCCCAACTTCCACCTATTCATGGAAAAAAATTTGGAACAAGATATGGAAAAATACCTTTTGATGCTAGCTGAACTAGGGGAAAAACTTCCGAAGGACTTTGACATTAATTGACTAAAAGAAGCACCTATAACAACTAAAAAAAAACCACAAAACACACAACACACAGATCAAGTAAATGTCTTAACACATCAAATGCAAAACTTGCAACAACAACTTCAAGATATGCAAAAAGGGACCACAAAAAGGTACTCGTTACATGATATTTTCCCCTATCTTTTTGATCCAAGTGTCGACATGATACCATTTCCTAGACATTATGAATTCCCAAAATATGACAAGTACAATGGTAAAACTGATCCCATTGATCATGTGAGAGAATTTAGAACCATGAGTTAATAATTTGCATAAGAGGAAACTTATCTAATGAGGTTATTTCTAAGAAGCCGAGGAGGCCAATGTATGGAATGGTTTTCTAAACTACAACTAGGAATTCAATCTTTTGAGGAATTAGTCAACAAGTTTATCTCACAATTCTCCTATAATATTCAACATGAGATAACAATAAAGGATCTTTACAATACCAATCAAAAGAAAGGTGAAACATTCCTCTCATTTCTACAATGATGGCGAAGGTTGTTTGCTAGCTATCCTTATTCCATACCTGAAGAGGAAAAGATGAAACTATTTATTAACAATCTAACTGATGAAATGAGCTACAGGCTTGAACTACAATGTCCACCTATGTTTGAGAAAGTGATTGAAAATGGGCTCAAAATCGAAGAAGCCTTGGTTAAAAGAGGGGTAATAAAACATTACAATGAAGGATCAAACAATAAAACTCCTCAAATCACTACAACAACAATGATAAAACCAAGTTTTGGAAAAAAAATAGAAATACTTGTAATAATGATGCTATGAATGAAACACAAAACACGAAACCAATATGTAACTTGACGGAAACAACTACAAATACCAATCTAAACAATGACCAAAACATCAATCAAAATGTCAATCAAAACAACAATCCCAACAATGGAGAATCTAAACCACAATCATATCAGAAGCCATCAAATCGAAGAAGATTCACACCATTGGGACAAACACTAGAATCAACAATGAGAGAACTTCTTACACATGGACTTATCATATTACCTAAAGCAAGAAATTGGGAGCCAAAAGTCAAGCCATCTTGGTGGAACGATGCAGATTTCTATGAATTTCATAAAAACAAAGGACATAAAACAAATGATTGTATGCAGCTGAAACATCTAGTACAAGAATTGATTGACAACAAGAAAATATTCATAGGAAATCAAACAAACAATTATCATAGTGCATTTAAAAATCCTTTACCAAATTATGAAAAGGGAGAATCTTCCTCTGCAAATAGTAAAGGTAAAAATTTAAACTACATTTATGACACCACTATTCTTTCTATCTCTGTGGTTGAGAAGAATGATACCATTGATAATTGAATTGATAATGTTGGAATCAATGACATCATACCATTAAATCTAATCCCAAACATGGATACATCCAACAATCAGATCAATGTCATAAAAATTAGGGAAAACCAAGATCATCAACCGGTCAATGTAATAATAAGGGGGCATTCCAAGGTAATATTGAAATGAATTTCATCTAAAACCATTGTGACTCCCTTAAATCAGTACAACATAGTCAATTAATTGTAGAAAATACCAGTACAAATATCAATTTTGGAACTCCTTAAAATCTCACCATCTCATAAGGAGGTTTTGGAACAAGCTCTTGTGGCCATAACAGTACCCAATAATCTGGATGTTTTTCAATTCCAGACTATGGTGGGACACTTAACCATGCCTCATTTCCTATCATTTTCTGAACAAGATGATGTATCACTTACTCATCCACACAATGTCGCACTTCACATCGAAGTCCTAATCCACAAGCACTGAGTAAAGTGTGTCTTAATAGATGGCGGAGTTAGTTTAAACATTTGCACTTTGAAATTGATTTGTGCACTAGGATATTCTGATAATACTATTGATGCCAGAAGGAAAATCACAATAAGAGCCTATGACGAAGAGGAGAGATCCTCCAAGGGATTGATTGTGTTTCCTATTCAAGTGGGACCAATTGTGAAGAATATAGTTTTCCAAGTGTTAGACAAAGAGCTGACTTATAATATACTCTTGGGACATCCTTGGATTCATGAAATGCAAGTAGTACCTTCCACTTATCATCAGTGCTTAATGTTTCTTGTCAATGGACAAGAAATCACTATTTCAGCTGACTACAACAATCCCCAATATTGTAGCATGCTTAAAAAAGCTCAAGACACTTTTGTGCCCCATAATAGGGAAGCAAACACTTCTAGTTCATCCAATGGTGAAAGGCAGCTAAATGTTGTATCAAAATGGGTTGAGAAAAAGGACCAGTCAAAAGACACAAGTGTTGCAAACTCCACTCCATCAAACAATGAAGCTCAACTGGATTCTCTATCATAGCAACTCAAAGAAAAGATCCAGTTAAAACACAAAGGCATGGGAGAGTATTCCATTGAACAATCTTTGTGTTTTTCACAATTGTTGCCATCTCCAAGATCATATGGACAACCATCAACAGTAACACAACAATCATCACAAACTACCATGGTTTTGGATGATAGATTTGTAAAGGAAGGTACTTTAGAGGACAAATATGAAGATAAGGCCATCCTTAATTGGCTCTACAAAGATGAGGAAGCATCCACATCAACAAATATCAACATAAAGACATATCAATATGGAAAGGGCAAAGAAATATTAGAGAAAATGTGGTATGAAGGACAAGGACCTATTGGCAAAAGAAAAGAGGTCATTGTAGAACCCATTTAACCTCTCACACTTCAGTCAAAAGACAAAATAGGACTAGGTTATATAGGGGAAACAAAAGAAGAAAACACTCATAGAGTTGTTGAAAGAATCCTTCAAATGTGGGATAGCTCTGAAATGGATTCTAATGAGTATGAGTGGGATTATTTATCTAAAACATCATACAAGGACATACAAATTGATTTCATAAAGAGTATGCACCCACACGTGAGGAGGGACAAAGCTCAAGGACTAGACCCCTTGTATTTGGATCACAAAATATCAATGACTCAAGTGAGGATGGACAAGTATCGAGTGAGATAGATGACTTGGAGGAGAGTAATATCATAGACCTTGACATCACCACTGAAAACTTTGACAACATTGCTATCTAAACCCTTACTGTTGTTGACCTTAGCCAATCTAATGACCTTTTACCCTTAATGCATCATGAAATTATCAATTGGGAACCAACTGAATCTATTAATATTCCTATCTTTGCGAATGATGATGTTATTGTAAATTTCCTTTGTTGTGACGAACCTAAAACAAGTTCTAATCATAATTCTCATAACGACACTTCAGGTTAGGAGGGTGTCAAATCTTTCAATTGCAAAATTGAAAACATGAATAATAGATCTAATGGTGAAAACCATTTCATGGTAGCATTAGATCTCAAAAAAGTAAAAATAAAGAATGCATCTGATGGTGAAAACCTCTCTAAGGCATCAAAAGATGGGATATTTGCCACCCTTCTAGAACACTATCATGAAAGATAACCAGTGTTGGTGGAGCCTACACAATGTATCAATATTGGCACAACAAAAAAAGAAAATACTACATCTGGCAGCATCTATGACTGAACAAGAAAAGGTAGAATTCACCAGGTTCTTTTCAGAAGAAAGACACATTAAATTTTCTTGGTCTTATTCTAATATGCCAGGTTTAGATCCAGATCTTCTAATGCATCATTTACCTCTACCATCTGGGATAAAGCATGTGAAACAAAAACTAAGGAAAATGCATTTGCATATCGCCTTGATGGTAAAGGTCGAGCTAAAAAATTTGTTAGATGCAGGATTCATTAAATCTATTGATTATGCTGAGTGGATTTCTAATATTGTACCTGTTTCTAAACTAGATAATAGTATCAGAATATGTACTGAATTCAGAGATCTCAACAAAACATGCCCAAAGGATGATTTTCCTTTACCAAACATTGACATTATTGTAGACTTAACAGCGGGACATGCCATGTTATCACTAATGGATGGCTTCTCAGGGTATAACCAAATCAAAATAAAACCAGAGGATGAAGAGAAAACTGCATTCACATGTCCATCGGGAACATTCTGATGGAATGTCATGCCATTTGGGTTGAAAAATGTAGACCTACAACATATTAGCGAGAAATGACCACCATGTTCCATGACATGATGCATAATTTTATGGAAGATTATGTGGATGATATATTAGCAAACTCATACACCATAGAAGGACATCTAGAGAACCTGAGAAAAATCTTTACCAGACTAGAGAAGTTCAATGTTAGATTAAATCCTAAGAAATGTGTGTTCAATGTAACATCAGCAAAGCTTCTAGGATACATAGTTTCAGAAAAGGGCATCGAAGTGGATCCCTCCAAGGTCAAGGAAATAATGTAAATGCCACCACCAAAGAATATCAGTCAACTACGATCCCTCTAGGGAAAGCTACAATCAATCAGTAGGTTTATCTCCCAATTAGCGGACAAAAGTCATCCCTTCAATCATTTGCTACATAAGAATGTCTCTTTCAAATGGGATCAAGGATGTGAAACAAATTTCAATCAAATAAAACAATATCTAATGTCACCCCCCATATTGATGCCACCTATAGAAAATAGACCCTTATTACTATACATTGCAACAATTGAGATTTCTTTGGGAGCTCTATTAGCACAAGAAGATCCTGAGGGAAGGGAACATGCTATCTATTATATCAATAGGACTTTGAATAGTTATGAGATAAATTACACCTTCATTGAAAAAGCTTGTTTGGCGGTGGTTTTTTCTACTCAGTAGTCGTGGCATTATATATTAACCCACATAGTCAAGCTCATAGCGAAGATTGATCTATTAAAATATTTACTCAGCAAGGCTACTCTAATAGGAAGACTAGTCAAGTGGGTCATGATCTTGAGTGAGTTGGCTATCTAGTATGTGGATAGAAGAGCCATCAAGGGTCAAGTGATAGCTGATTAGTTAGCTGAAGCTCCATTACCAGATGATCGTCCAATTAACATTGAGTTTCCTGATGCAGACATTCTTACTATGACAACACAACAATGAAGGCTTTATTTTGATGGGTCATACACACAACGTGGGTCGAGTGCAGGAATTTTGTTTGTTACACCTCAAGGACATACCATCCCAAATTCCTATAGACTCCTGTTTCAGTGTACAAATAATGTAGCAGAATACGAGGTATTAATTATTGGCATCAAAGTGGAAGTTGAATGGAAGATCACAGAGATACAAGTATATGGAGATTCACAACTAGCCATTTATTAGGTAAATTATGAATATCAAAAAAATGATGAGAAATTGATGTTGTATAAGAAAATGGTGGATGATCTCAAAAAGTATTTTGTGGATATCAAGTTTGAACAAATTCCAAGGGCAGAAAACAAAGTTGTTGATGCTATGGCGATAATTGCTTCTCTCTTACAGTTGCTAGAAAAGTGAGGTCGTTATGAGTTTATGGTGGAACAAGTGTCTAATCCTTCTTATGATAATCCAGAATCTCAAACCATCTGCCATTTAGTTGACATTGAATCCTCAATTTATGGAAAGACCTATGCTTACCTAAAAGACAATATCCTTCCTCTTGATCTTTCTAGAAACCAGAAACACAACTTCATTCACCAAACCGCATGACATACCTTAACTGTTGACATACTTTACCGTCAAGGTCTAGATGGTACTCTTCTTCGGTGTCTAGAACATAACAATTCTAGGACATCTTTATGTGAGGTTCATGAAGGTATTTGTGGAACTCATTCAAGTAGACTAACCCTAGCAAAGAAACTCCTCCGTTGGGGTATTACTAGCCAAACATGGAGGAGTCTTTTTAGTTTGTGAAGAAGTGTGACAAATGTCAAATACATGGTAATCTCATCCATGCACCAACACAAGAATTGCAACCATTCACTTCAACATGGCCCTTTTTTTAGTGGGGACTAGACCTGGTAGGAAAGATTAATCCGTCTTCATCCAATGGAAACAAATTTATAATCACAACAACAGAGTACTTTACAAAGTGGATAGAAGCAATTCCTTTAACAACAATCACTGGAAAACAGATTTCTTCTTTCATACTGAATTACCTCATCTGTAGGTATGGAATTCCTCAATCCATTGTCACAGAAAATGGTCAACCTTTTAAGAATCAGGATGTTCAGGAACTATGTGAGAGGTTTCATATCCAACATCGTTTTTCAACACCGTACTATCCTCAAGGAAATGGCCAAGCAAAGGCCTAAAAAAATTATTCTAAAAATCTTGAAGAAGACTATGAATGATGTTGGATGTGATTGGCACGTTCAATTGAATCCTACTCTCTAGGCATACTGAACTAGCATTAGGACACCTACAGGAGCTACACCATATGCCTTGGTGCATATGGATCATAGGCCATACTACCTATTGAGGTTGAGATACCATCACTCCATGTGTCACTAAAGGGAATTATTTCAAATGAGGATTATAGAGTGTCTAGACTTCAAGAGCTGGAACTATTGGATGAACATCATCAACAAGATATGAACCATTTGAAGGCATATCAACAGAGAATGTCCAAAAGCTACAATCATAGGGTAAAACCTAGAACATTTCAGGTTGGTGACTTGGTCCTAAAGGAAAACCCTCAAAATCAATAAGACAGAGAAAAGAAAGGAAAGTTTGAACCTAACTGGCTAGGTCCCTTTGTCATCATATCAATCTATGGATCTTGAGCCTATCAGTTGTCTACACCTGAAGGGGATTCATTCGATGAACCTATCAACAATATCCATCTTAGGAAATTCTATACCTGAATCATCTAGTGCACGGTTAAAATGGTTGCCTTGATGAAAACCTAGAAAATAGGTGTCATGGTGACAAAAAAATACAAAAAAATTAGAAAAATACAAAAATACAAAAGAATCAAAAAAAGAGAAAAATACAAAAAAATCAGAAAAAGAGAAAAATACAAAAAATAAGAAAAAGATAAAAATACAAAAAAATAAAATCTGAAAATCTGAAAAAGTGCAATAAAAAAAAGAAGTGAAAACCTGGAAGCATGAGCTACTTGTGATTTAAACTAGCTTTTCCATCCATTTGAGACATGTCTTGATCTTTCACTTTTGCCATCATCTCCATTTATCCTTTGATAGAAGGACCTTTTGTACATATCCTAGCAACATGGTTGTGTCTCACCCTAGCTTGGGGGAAAAATTGCGAACTCACTGGGGGCAATAAAAACTTTAAGCTTAAACAAATAGACAAATAGTAGTATGACAATGCAACAAACACAATGATCATAGTGAAACCCAACATTGAACATACATTGAACATCAATTTTTTTTTTTTAAATCAACCATCCATATCAAATGGCTGAAATCAAATCAATCCAAACAACCTATAGATGGATGATACTCTTTTGAATTATGGTTTTATCGCTTTGGCTTGAATTTTCAAATGTTGTACTTTGATTTTTTTTATCATTTCTTTGGAGAAACTTGATGATGTATTGAACTAGAGAAGCTAGGAAGGAGAAAGGTATTTTATTTGTCTATTGTCTATGAGTTAATCATTCTTATTGTTTGAATTGTCATGAGACGTTCTCTACAAAGTATCATTAATGGCATTCTGAATTCACATAGTAAAATGATTAATTCTTATCTGTTTATGCAAGAAATTCTTAGGTCATCTCAGTTTAATTATACCTAGATGCTTGTGTTCAGTTGCAATATCAAAAATCATGAAAGTAGTACTCAGGTCATCTTGGCTTAATTATACCTTTGATACTTGTACTCACTTTCAACATTTTAAAAGCTCAATGATGATAAAAAGCATGATAAATGGATTGTTAAGGTGCCAATGCTTGCATATAGATTTTCATGGTAAAATTAGATTGCATTCATGTTATTTTTTCATTTGCAGAGTATTTTGTTCCAAAGGGGGGTGAAGATCTCAAAAATGAAGTTATCTTTTATCATAAATGGATTGAGTATACTTGACATTCATAAAAATATCATCACTATCATGTAGTTGCATAATCATTTCCATTGCATACATTAGAAGGCATATTATGTCATTTAAATCATTCATACATTACATCATATATTAACATTTATCATATCACATTTAACATGTGTGTATCAAATAATCACATCATCTAAATTGCATAAGAAAAATATCAAAAACATATCATTTACATAGTTACATTTTTTGTTCGCATTATCATATCATACATCGCACATTGGAAGTATCATCATTCAAACATAATTCATCCATTCATTACAACATTATGTCATATATCATAGAAACATTACATCCAAAATTGTACATATCGATGCATTTTCATATCATTTAGGTATATACATTATTGTACAACTATCATCATGCATCCATACATCATCATTATAAGCATATCATCATGATCATAAATTGCATCCATAACATCATCATATAAATCATCACATGGCATATAAAATAGTAAAATAAATGCATCCATCATAGAACCATATAGAACACATATAGATCGATCAATCCACTACATATCATATAAATCTCAAGAATCATAATGTAAAGTATACAATGATGTATGAAATGTAAAGAGATACAACATAAAAAATGGTTGTAAATCAAAATATCAGAGTATACATCATGTCTCAAAATATATTAGAGAATCCAATCATGAAACTCTATGCTACAAGCTCTCAATGGTGTTGGAATCTATGGACCAGTGCCTCCACCACCAGACGTCCCAGGATCTCTTGGGTCTCTCAGAAGAGGTTGTGTAACACCCCTACTCATAGTCCTGGACTGGCTCCTACCTGATTGAGACTGAGCATAACTGACTCTCTGCTCGGAGGGAACTGCATCATCGTATTGGCCCCTGTAATACTCAACCTCTCTACCCACACAGAGAACCTCTCTCATATAATCACCCATAGAGGTATCATCAAATACTCTCTGCAATCTCTCAACTATAAACTGTACCTGCTCTATAGCCCATCTGGCTACATCTCTCTCATTTTTCAAGGAGGCTCTATGTGCCTATGCAGTTGACAACTGTGCCTATACTGGGATAAGAGCCTGTGCATGAGCCTATTCCTATGACTGCATCTGAGTTTGTGTCTACACTAAAAACCCCTAGGCCTAAACTAGCTGACCCTGTAATGTCTGTACCTACACTTGTAAACTCGCAATCTGAGTTTGCTAGTGTTGGGAAGGTATCCCAATCTAAACATGTTGCTCTACGGGAGCTATCAGTGATCACCTATTATGAGGCACCATGATGTCTCTAACATCTAATGGGGAACATACTCCACCTCCTCCACCACCATCTCCTCCACCACCTCCACCCTCATCTTCACCATCTCCATCTGCCTCCTCATCACTACTTGTCTCATCATCATCGCCATTGTTCTCATCCTCATCACTGCTCTCAACATCCACCTCCTCCTCACCACCCTCCTCTCTCCTCTTTTGATGACCATGTGCAACTGCAACCTCCTCACTAGGTAGAGGTATTGACTCATCAGGAACAAATATATGTGGAAAAGGATTTAACGTAAGATACTCTGCATAATCTATAGTAACTGGAGCCTCGACAATATCAGGACAAATATCCCAAACCAAAGGTTGTTAACCATGGTACCCCTAAACTACGGTATCATATGATAGGTAGGGTCCCCAATCAGTGGAATCAACTTGACACTATGCATAATGTGCAACACCCTAGGGCATGCCATGTACTATGTCGTACTACGTGAGCACCCTCCTAAACAAAAATCTCTCCATAAAAAAATGAGTCCTACCAATCAGAAACATAGAATCATAGAGGTATGGCATATTTGTATCATCATCATCCCAGTGCTCACAATCCAGATAGGGTCACCATGTAACGGCCTTTACATCATCCAAGACTCTCCTCCAATGCATATCTGGTACCATGTACAATCATGCTCTCCAAAATGCGGCCCCAACCAATAGAAAATCTCTTTGACCTATGATCAGGACAAAGGAACTCTACAATGAAACCAACAAGTATAACAGGAAAAGTAGCATAAGCATCAACTAGCTCTCACCATGGTAGCTTATATCCACAGATCGTATGATCCTGAAATATTTGGCGCAGTGCCTCGGTCCCACCCTACTCAGTAGAATCATAAACTACAACCTCCCCAACAATAGGTATTCGCAAAATCTGCCACACATCCTTAGGAGTCACTATCATCTCACCAATGGGAAGGTGGATGGTATTATGCTCACTATGCCATCTCTCTGCTAAGGCTATCAATAGTCCCCGACTAATCCTAATTTGAGGCATCTCTAGAAGGGAAGCCAATCCACATCATGTAATAAGGGAAGTCTAAGGTTGTATCAATTGCGGTATCAAATCGAATGTCCTAGGAAACCGCTCTCAAATCTGTAAGTTTGTCAATGACTCCTATCATCAAGAAATACTAGAAGTCAGTAATCTTTGTCAATTCATTAAACATCAATCATCCTATCAAATCTAATAAGCTCTAGTGAAACTTCGCTAAACTCTCATGAGCAATTATCATTGAACCTCGCCTATCATGAGGTCAATCGTCAATCTAAAATTGTACCTCACCTATCATGAGGTCAATTAATCAAATCAACCTCACCTATCATGAGGTTTATCAATCAAACTATAATTATTCCTTTCCTATCATGAGGATAATTATCATCAATCAATCATCAAACCTCACCTATCATGAGGTTGAACATCATCTAAATTATCAGGATCATCAATCAACATTAACTCAAAGGCTGATGTGATCAAAAATCATCAAAATCGAGGAGTTAATGACAAATTATATCATTCTAACTTGGATGTGCCAAAACGGGCAGTCAATGCGCCATAAAAGTCAAAGCACCATTAAAACTCATCAATGCACCAAAACAGGTGGTCATTGCACTAATTTGGTCTATGCGCCATTTCGAGGAGTCAACGCACTAATTTAGGCGGCCAATGCGCCTAAACATTCAATGTGTCATTTTGGGGAGTCAATGGGCTAATCCAAGTGGTCAACGTTTCATACCATCCATTGCGCTAATCTAGCCTATGGATGTGCTATAATATCTGACCTATGCGCTAAAAAAGCATATGGGCTATTTCATTCTATCTATGCGCTATTACATGTGTCCTATGCGCTAAACTAGGGGATGCGCTAAAACAGTAGTTTGATGCGCTACATCGGCTGATGTATGCACTAAAAGAAACTAGAACATTTCAAACTAAAATAAAATGTGCAAAAATCAAAAAATGCAAAAAACGAGGAGGTTCACAAGTACATACCAGAGGTCCATAGTCTGTCAGGCGGTTGTATCGACACACATGCTCAAAACGATGAGTATGGTAGGGGATTGATATTTTTGCTCCAAATGGCTCCAAATCACTCTCTCTCAAATTTCAAAACTCAATATGCACAAATGAATTCAAAATCATCCATTTTAGCTTTTAATAGAGTGATTAAAGGGATTTTGGTGGGATTTATTTAATTTCTTTTCAAATGGGCTTAATTCAAAATTCATCACAAGGGCATTTCTATCACATTATTTGTTGGGAGATAAATCATTGTGTCATCAAAACTTCATGAAATCATTAAATCATCACAAAAATCACATAAAAATTGAAAATTCCAAAAAAAAAAAATCATCGATTTATCTCCCGAGGGGGCATATATCCATCATCATAAGAATATCAACATCTGGGGCATACTAAAAAAATTTCGTCAGTACTGGTAACAACAACAAAATTTTCTTTGAAGCAATGCGTAAACACACCACTTCAAAGAGGGGCAAAATGTATACACCTAAAAATGGTCAGGATAATCTAATTAAGTAAATACAATTTATTTAATTAATTAACCTTTAATTCCTCTACTATTAAATAAATAGATATATTTATTTATATATTTCACATTTAAATTCTTTTATCTTTATCATATTATTTCGTCTTGATTAAATAAACGAATTTCATTTTGTTCTATTTAATTATTATTATCCAATTCTCCTATCAAATTCTATCTTAATCACATCATTTCATCTTAATTAAATAAATAAATCACATACATTTGTTTTATTTAATTATCCATTTTTCTTCCATCCTAATTTAATAGACAACTTACTATAGTTTGTTTTATTAAATTAAATATCTTCTTTTGCTAAAATTTGAATAAATCCAAATATTCAATTAAAGGCATGTTTCTACAACTAATCATATCCACTTACCAAATTATATATTTGATATCTAATTAATTCATCTCAACCTTCATGGGAAAATTTGGAGAAAAATTGCAGATAAATTTGCAGGAAAACTTCTTCATCTTCTTCCATTGATTCTTCCTATCTTCTGGCTGAGTGTTTTTGTGGGGAGAACCAATCTCCATAATCATCTCAGATATCTTCATCTTTCACCATTCAATCCTTCAGATCAAATCAAGACCTTTTCTTTGCTTCCCCTTAACAAATGTGATGCTGGGAATCTATAAATACAACCTCTGTCTATAGGAAAAGGATCCCCAAATTTATGCAAACTTACTCTACAAAAATAGCAATTAAGCAATTAAGCAATCAAGCATTTTAGCAAATAGCAATAGCAAATAGCATACCATTTAGTTTATAATCATGTCTTTCATCATAGATCGCATTTTAATATAGCTTTCATTATCAGTCATCAGTATCATAGCTTTTACATCATATAGTTTATCATTCTCATTCTATAGATTGGCATTTTAACAGTCATAATGCTTACAAAATCTAAGAGCCCTGTGGCTTAATAAATCTTTGGAGATTGAGAGCAATATGATGCTTTTAGTAGATTCTTGCCCAAATTAGATTAATCTTTGTTTAGATCTATTGATATAATGTCTTATTGATTGTTTGGTCATATTTTACTCACACAGTACTTTTAATTTCAAATTACAATTATAGTTCATTTAAGAAACACATACATAGGAACAAATAGATAAATCCACACATAGAATTGAACACCAGATTTACATGGGAAAACCCTTACAGGAGAAAAACCCACATACCAAGTAAAGTCACTTTGTATTATAGTAAATAACAATTACATACAGAGTTCCAAAATTCACTC
The DNA here is from genome assembly GCA_007258455.2 of Sequoia sempervirens. Classification (NCBI taxonomy): domain Eukaryota; kingdom Viridiplantae; phylum Streptophyta; class Pinopsida; order Cupressales; family Cupressaceae; genus Sequoia; species Sequoia sempervirens. The sequence continues at coordinate 244,419,314 of VDFB02105785.1, read as the reverse complement.
TCAGATGTTAATTCACAATAACATACATTTCCCTGATCAACCTCGTACATAGATTCTCAATACAGATTTTGTTTTCTCACACTGTTACAATTCTCGTAAACATACAATGCAAAACATTAACCAATTGAACCAACCCATCACAATACAGAGCAATTCAATATATATTATCATCAACCAGCCACGGCCACTTTGGTTCTAGAAAACCAACTATCTTGTGGACACCAGAAATGGATGCTTCACTTCCTTGTCCACACAAAATGGGGATACAAGGAGAGAGATCCAATTTCATGATATTCACATTCAAGGAAACCTTAGAGATCTCAAAAAATGAAGAATGTGAGAGATCTAACTGTAAGGAATCCTTGGAGATGATGGAGACAAGAAATGGGTTCACCACCAAGTGTAAACTTGGAAAATACAAAATGTTTGAAAACACAATGTGATATGCAAACTAATACTAAATGACCTAAGAATGTAAGTAAAATGTAACAGAAAGTTGTGAAACTGGAAATGTGCACCTGGGAAACTAAAGAAGGCAAAATGGAGGTTTGGATCACTAAATTCTGATGTTGAGGTTGACTGGGACTCATACACCAAGCTAGGCGAATCAATCCAGTTTCAGGAAACTACGCTGAAACAGGTTTCTGCCAAAAGGGTACTCAAATATGCAAAAACCTTGTTTAAGCCTAGGTAGTGGGACTCATTCACCAATAGTGGCGAATCAGTTCACTTATGCTTTTCTTAAAATTCTAAAGTGGATTTTATAGCTCTTGGTCTGTTATGCTCTTCTTGATATAGATACGGGTCTGAAACTGCCAAATTCAGCCTGTATTCCTTCTCCAATACTTGTTTGCAACTTTGAAAACTTTGAATTGCTTTGAAAATTTGATGACAACTTTTCCAATCTTTCTCTTTGACAAATCTGCAACCTAGACCAAACCCTAGCAATAAGGTGTTGCAAATATGTTTAAGTATTGGCTCCAATGGATGAGGACTTGGAATCTAGCTTGATGTTGATAGATCCTTAATGCAATGCTTGCTTGAATCACACAATCCTACATCATAAATGTTAGCTCTAAAACAACATGATGCAAACAATCTTTGACATGATGAATGACACTTGAAGGATACTCTTGATTTCTTGATAATCTTCCCTTGAAATGCCTTGAATACTCTTGTGAATGTTCAAATGCTCTTGTGAACTCTTGAATGCTTGATCAAACATGCTAGGTATGAAAATGAGGGAAAGAAACTTGTATTTATACTCAATTATGCAATAATTCTCAAAATTACAACACTACAGGCCAACCTTAGATCTTGGAGAATAATTACCCACCAAAATTTTAAATAAAATTTGAATTTTTAGTTAAAGGGGACTCATTCACCACCTTGGGCGAATGGTTCCTACCTAAGGGGACTCATTCGCCCATAATGATGAATGAGTCCCACATTAGGAGTTTAAGGTGGGTTTCAAGATTTTGATGCTTTAAATGATATTTGTGAGGATTATTCTCAAAAATACACATAAATAAGGCTCATGGATGCAAAATGGGGCCAATTAAAGCTTAAGAAAGCCCAATTATTAATGACAAACCTAGGAAAGTGTTAAAGTGTGTTACAACACTTTGAAATAAGGCTTGGTAAATGGTGAAAAGAGGTTATTTAGGTGAAATACATTAATAAGACCCTAGAAAAGTGTGAAAGTGTGTTACAACACTTAGGTAAGGTTCCATTTGAATCCTTTTAGTTCACAAGGGCCCAAGACCTAATGTGAATGTGTTATCCACATTACAACATTAAATCAAGGCAATATTAAGCCAAAATCACAAGGACCCAAACGAGTCAAAAAAAGTAGAAGGGTTACTTTTTTGGTGACCACATTTAGCCCCCACTTTAGTGAGAGGATGAACTTGCTTCAAACTCACACTAAAGTAGATCAATGCACATCAAAATGGGTTCAAATGTATTAATGCTAGAAATATGGGACGACAACGATCAAGAGGGGTGATCAAGCCCCTAGGATCAGGATTCCATGACAAACCAACATAAGCACAAAGGAACACACATGAAAATGATATCAAGAAAGAAACAAGGTACAAGCATACAATTCCAAAGATTAAGAAGAGAAAGGTAAAATAAAAAGAATTAGATGAAGCTTCAACAGTTAATCTAGGCTATTTTTCTAGAAAACGCATACTCACTTTGAGGTGACGTAACTCATGGTTGTCCGCCAGGTGAGAAGGCCTAAAAGGTGAGATACATACACTCATGGCTGGTATGCACTCACACACATGCAAGTGGCTATGGGGAAAGTCATGCCTCATAATGGGCTTCCCGCTCAACCATACCAAAGTTATACCTCCTAATAAATTTAGTAAGGCACCACAAAAAGAAAATGGTCTTTCGAGCTTCATGAGACAAGCAAAAATTCATATTTTTGGAGCCCATGAACAAACATGATGGCTCCACAAGCATGCAAGTTGTGCTATGAAAGGTGACCATATAACAAATGCAACATGCAACATGCAAAAATGTTCAAACGAGTCTTGCTTAGTTCATGCAAGGTCTTTAACTTAGGGAACATTGTGCCTAATGTCTCCAAGATAGGACTGATCAAAGAATAGAAGATTCACAACTTATGGGATGTAGTGTGTCACATCAAGCCACTAAGAGGAATTTAATATGCTAAGATAGATCACACTCTAAAAAATCACACCCAATGTCATCCACAAAGTGACAAACGCATCGTATGAAGTAAGAAGGCTGCACTAAGAACCAAGAAAAGGAAAAAATGCAAAAGAATAATGCCAACTTGTATGCCCCCATTTAAAGGAATTGTTGAACACCATATTGTGAGAAATTACTTTAAAGTATAAAATGAAAATGCAAACAAGAAAGAAGACATGAGAGCTAACTTGGAAAGCCCTATGCCAAGTCATATTTGTCCAAGTAAAGCTACATCATGTGAGAGGAAAAGAAAAGAGAGGGGTTTCCCCCAAAATGAAAAACCAAACACATAAGGGATCTATGGATTTGGGTTCAATATGTTCTTTGCTACAATGTTTTTAGAGAGCTTGGAACTATCATCATCCTCCAATTACACATATAACTGGAAGAATGACACAAAGAGAGTGAAAACAAAGAAAAACCAGGTCAACATGGAAAATACATAGGGTCTCTTGACGCCTTGCGTCATCCCCAAAAGGAAAACACAAGACAAATCAAAAAGAAAAGGTGAAAGAAAAAGGAAAAGCTTTTGGGTCAACATGAAGGCTCAGACATGAATGTCTTAATGCCTTGCGTCATCCCCAAAAGGAAAACACAAGAAAAAGATAGATAAAAAGGAAAAAGTGATGCATGAAATAGAGAAGAATGAAGGTACAAATGGAGGAATGTCACAAAGAGAGAGAACATCAAAAAAAAAATCACGGGGGATCACATTACACACATGCAATCACACAAAATAAAAATGAAAAAGGAAAAGAAAATGAAAAAGACTAGTAAGGAAAATACGAGTCAACCTTCGAGAAATTCATCGGCCTCCCAATCATGTTCATTATATACCAAAGGCAGAAAACTAGCCAAAGGGACAAGGGCAAGTGCCAAACTAGGAGAAGTACTAGGTTCATCACTTTATATAGGATATTTCTTATTTAAGCTCATGGAATAGCAAAATAATGTGTTCAATTTTCATTATGCACCTCTTTGTCAATTTTAGCAGTCTCATCATCGTCATCCAAATTAATCACAACAGGAGGAAGAATGATAATATCCATTGAAGAGTTCATCTCTTGTTGTGATTCTTGTATTGGGTCATTTTGTTTTGGTTAGAGAGGAGGGTCATCATGCATTGCTACAATCAAGTTCGGATTTTTATTTTCATTGTTTAACTCTCCATGTAACTTGTGAGCAAGAGCACGACGTTTGCACCTACACTCTCTAGCACCTTTGTTTCTTTTGGTTTTTTTTTCAAGTTGCATTTGTGTAGGAGTGGGTTGATCAAATTTCTTCCCTAAGGGGAGGAACATAAGGAATCATAGAAGGTTGTTCATCCACTTTCTCTTTTGCTTTGTAAACTTTTTTTATTCTAGGGGGTGTGATGAGGTTGCTTTCATTGTCTCTTGGTCTTTTGGATGATGTGGGTGAATTTTTTGTCTTTGGTTGGTCTTGGTTGTTTTGTTCTTGTTTAGGTTCAAGCATGGTTTCATCAAGGATCAGAGGTGCGGAAGTAGCGGGCGACATGTTTTAGAGGGATAGTTTGGCTATTTTCTTTTCTTTTGATTTTTGCTAAGATACGAAAAAGAAGTCTTCTTGTTGCTTGATAGGTTCCATGGGCTTGAGCCAAAAGGCTTCTAAGGAAAATTTTCCTTTAGAAGACAAGGAATTAAAGCCGCTATGGTGAATGGTGAGTATTTCATTGTCAAATGGAAACTTTAAGCATTTGTGTATAACCGAAGGGACGACTTTCATTGAGTGAAGTCATGGATGGCCTAGCCTCAAATGAAATTGGTCTGACTACGAGATGATGGAGAATGTGACATCTAATGATTTTGGTCCTATTTGTAATGGTAGGGTGATAAAATCTATCATAGGGCACACAAATCCATTTTGTGTCTTGATCCATGCTTTCAGTTTATCATAGTCATCTTGATAAAGTTCATGTAAGAGTAAGAACTCCTCGGTGATCACATTTTCTCCATAGGCGAGATCTATTAATATCCCATTAGTGGGCTTGTCATGGATATAGTCATCTATGTAGAGAGGACCATCAAGTGCATTTTTAATTATATCCTTAGAGGAGAAACAAATATCAAGAAGACACTTAGGTCAGCCCTTACTAGGGATGACGTCTATCACTCCTGCCATTTCATCCATAGGATTGACATTGATATCATTTGGAATAGGATCATTATTTTCATCATCTGTATCAACATTCATCACATCATTCTTTGTAGTTTCGCTCGATTTGAAAAATGAAATATTATGTTTGGGCATCAGATTAGTGAAAATTTGCAAGTTTTGGTTCGAAGGGGCAATAGAATTATTGCCTTGATCGCTAACACCTCCAATGGATAAACGGCCAGAATCAATGTGGTCTTGCACAAGATGTTTAAGATGCTTGCAATGTTTCATGGCATGTCCATTTTTTCAATGATAGTGGCAATAAGCATTTGATTTAAAGGTCTGGGGTAAAGGCCTTTTAGGGTCAAGTGTTTTGACAAGAGGCAAGGTAATCATTTGTTGTTGTAAAATTTGGGACATTGTGTTATGAAGGGTGTCAAGTAAAGGTGTGAATTGTCTTTTTGGATGTCCATAACTAAAGGGTACCAAGGTTTTGATAGCAGCTACTTGGTTGTTGACATTTTGAGGTGATTTTTTATGGGGGTTGAATTGCAAGAACATTTTTTTTTTCTAAAAGGTTGGGAATTGGTTTGGTTCGCTGGCTTGGATTTCTTAATTTGGCTAGAAGTGGACCTTGTATCTCGACTACTAACCAAAGTTTGATAATCATAGAGGGTAGTACACAAGTCCATGAAGGATGGGAATTTCATCATAGTGATCTTGTCCTAAATTTTAGTTTGCAAGTTTTCTATGAACATCTTTTGAAGGTGTGGGTCGGGGATCTTAACATCAATTTGGGAATAAAGTGATTGATAGAGTGAGATAAAATCAGTTATCTTTTCTTCTTCATTTTGGTTTCATCTCATCAAATCAGCCAAGGTCTTCTTGGGAGTCATATGCACTTTGGAATGGGTTACAAATTCATCAACAAGTTTATTAAAAAAATGAATTGAATTGTTCAGTAAGGAAGAAAACCATTCCAAGGCAGTATCTTTTAAGGATCTAGGAAAAAGTTTTTCCAATAGTTTATCATCAAGGAAAAAGTCACTACATAAGGCAATGTAGGTATTAACATGGTTAAAAGGATCTCCCTTCCCTCCATATTTCTCAAATCTAGGCACCTCTACACCTTGTGGCATCAGTCTTCACAATATCTCCAAGGAAAATGGGCTACTTTTGACATAGTATGTACGTGGACCATTATGATTTTGGTTTATGGTGGATATTTTCTTTTGCATGGATGAAACGGTTTGGAAAAGTTGCATTATGAGAGGATCATTACAAGTGGTATGAGATGGAAGTGAAAGTGGTGATGGATTGTATGTATTAGTAGGAAAAGTGAATGGAATACTTATAGTTGGTAATGTGGTAGAAGATAGAACATGTGATGCCACATAGGAACTAGGGATGCTAGCAAGAATACCCAAGGAAGGAATCACATTACTAACTTGTTGCATTGTTGTTGTGACTTGAGGGGTGGTATAGGTAGGTATTGAGGCTATCGTTGAGGGAGGAGGAATTTGAGTTCCTCCTTGGTTTGCAACATTGTTTGTTGGCATTAGAGCACTAGAGGTTGATAGAAGATGTTTTCCAAATATTTGAACTATGTTTTTCACAAGGTCAAGGCCATCTTCACTTTCAAGCATGCGGTGAATTTTTTCTATGGTAGGAATTGCAGTAGTTGAAATGTTTTCAAGGCTTATTTGATGTTGCAGGTTTACTAAGTCCTCATGAACTTGAATTTTTTTTCTCTTGCGGGATATTATCATTCCTTGGTTCAACTTGCATGCTATCTAAAGGAAAAGAGTTGCTAAGGGTATTATCCATGCATAGTGTACTAGTGTCAATACTAGGAGTGGAAGCTCTAGATAACCCAAGATCCACAATTTGGTGTTATCATGGGATTCCATGAGTCTCAAACTTCTTCTCACTATGTTATTACGAATAGGACACCAAACACTCATGCAAAGGCTACTAAATGTAGGGTGAATGCAAATGCAATCTAAGCTAACAAGAATAAATTGGTTGAAACAGAAATTCTAGTACTAATTTTTTTGAAAATTTTCAAAATTTTTGAAATGAATTTTATGCTTTCTAAGTTTTCTAATGCAAATGCAAATTTTTACTAATTTTTAATGAGATTAAATGCAATAATACAAGCTAAATGAGCTTTTCAGTAATGCAAATTAACTAGTGAAAAAATGCAATGCAATGTTAATGCAAGCTAAATCTAGGATGTAAATGCACTCCAAATTAGAATTATGAATTACGATGTTCAAAATTTGGGTTCACCAAAATGTGGACACCGAAAATGGATGCTTCACTTTCTTGTCCACCAAAATGGGTACAAGGAGAGGGATCCAATTTCACGATATTCACATTCAAGGACACCTTAGAGATCTCAACCTAATAAAGGATGAGAGAGATCTGACTATAAGGGATCCTTGGAGATGATAGAGACAAGAAATGGGTTCACCACCAAGTGTAAACTTGGAAAATAAAAAATGTTTGAAAACAAAGTGTGATATGCAAACTAATACTAAATGACCTAAGAATGTAAGTAAAATGTAACAGAAAGTTGTGAAATTGGAAATTTGCACCTAGGAAACTAGAGAAGGAAAAATGGAGGTCTAGATCACTAAAAATCCTAATGTTGAGGCTAACTGGGACTCATTCGCTAGGTTGGGCGAACCAGTCGAGTTTCGGGAAAACTGCATCAGAACAGGTTTCTACCAAAAGGGTACTTAATTCTGCAAAAACCCTGGTTAAGCCTAGGTAGTGGGACTCATTCGCCAATAGTGGAAAATCAGTCCACTTCTACTTTTCTAGAAATTATGAAGTGGATTTCATAGCTCTCAATCTGCTCTGCTCTTCCTGATACAGATCCGGGTCTGAAACTACCAAATTTAGGCTGTATTCCTTCTACAAGATTTGTTTGCAACTTTGACAACTTGATGACAACTTTTCCAATATTTCTTTTTGAAAAATCTACAACCTAGACCATACCCTAACAATAAGGTGCTGCAAACATGTAAGTATTGGCTCTAATGGATGAGGACTTGGAATCTAGCTTGATGTTGATAGATCCTGAGTGTAATGCTTTCTTGAATCACACAATCCTACATCATAAATGTTAGTTCTAAAACAACATGATGCAAACAATCTTTGACATGATGAATGACACTTGAAGGATACTCTTGATTGCTTGATAATCGACCCTTGAAATGCCTTGAATGCTCTTGTGAATGCTCAAATGCTCTTCTGAACTCTTGAATGCTTGATCAAACTTGTAAGTAGGTATGAAAATGAGGGAAAGAAACTTGTATTTATACTCAATTATGTAATAATTCCCAAAATTACAACACTACAGGCCAACCATAGATCTTGGAGAATAAAAACCTGCCATTATTTTAAATAAAATTTGATTTTTTAGTTAAAGGGGACTCATTCTCCACCCTGGATGAATGGGTTCCACCTAAGGGGACTCATTCGCCCATAATGGCGAAGGAGTCCAACCTTAGGATTTTAAGGTGGGTTTTAGGATTTTGATGCTTTATATGATATTTGTCAGGATTATTCTCAAAAATACACATAAATAAGGACTGTAGATGCAAAATGGGGCCAATTAAAGCATATGAAAGCCCAATTATTAATGATAAACCTAGGAAAGTGTGAAAGTGTGTTACAACACTTTACAACACTTTGAAATAAGGCTTGGTAAATGGTGAAAAGAGGTTATTTAGGTGAAATACATTAATAAGACCCTAGAAAAGTATGAAAATGTGTTACAAAACTTTACAAAACTTAGGTAAGGTACCATTTGAATCCTTTTAGTTCACAAGGGCCTAAGAGCTAATATGAATTTTTTATCCACATTACAACATTAAATCAAGGCAATATTAAGCCGAAATCACAAGGAGGACCCAAACGAGTCAGAAAAAGTAGAAGGGTTACTTTTTTGGTGACCACATGTCTCAACTATATCAACATCAAAGTTTGTTCAATTTTAAAATTAACCATCAACCAACCGTCAACAATCAACAACCAACCATCGCTTTCTGGCAATAGTTGGGTCCACCATGACATGTCTTTGAAGCCTACAAACCTCGCAAGATTCACTCGGGACCCACCAGAAGAGGTGTGGGGCTAGCAGACACCGTTAGATTTAATCTTAATCAATCCTTGATCAAGATGGAAAATGCCAACCGCTCAACAATTCCACTCACTTCACAAAATTCTATCGGTCTTCATCACAAAGGAGTGCAGAGTAAACGAGCACCGTTAGATTAGATCTGATCATGACCATTGATCAAAATCATATTATATTATACTATTGTGGTCCCCATTTCCTCCATCATTCACCATGAGTTATCGAGCTAACAAGTGTCCACTACTGAGTCAATTTGTACGAAGTCACTATGTCGCTCTAAATCCTAACTTCACAACCTCTATCAAAGATTATGAATTTCTCAAAACCTACAACATAGAGGAAAAATCCACCAATTTCTAATATTGCAAGCCAACAAGTTGAGACACATTTTCCAACATGTTCCCACTTGATGAAGACTTACTGGCTTCTTCCAAACTTGAAGTTATTTAATATCATAGGCCCCAAGGACCACAGAACTGGCACACCACCTATACTCGTTTGTGTTCATAGGCTTTGTCAATGCATCAATGACATTTTCCAAAGTATCCACTTTTTCAAGATTAACCTTTCCATCCTCCACCATATCACGAATGAAATGATATTGTACATCGATATGCTTCCTCCTGGCATGGGAAGTGGGGTTTTTGCCATAAAAATAGCACTCTAAATGTCACAAAAAATAGTAATCTTCCCTACATTAAACCCAACATCATAACAAAACCTTCTATGCCAAATGGCTTCCTTACAGGCATGTGTTGCTACCATATACCCTGCCTCAATAATAGATAAAGTGACTATAGCCTACCGCTTGCTCATCCAACTAACTGCACCACCAAATAACATGAAGATGTATCCACTAGTGGATCTTCTTCTGTCAATGTCTCCTTCCCAATAAAAATCCACATACCCACAAATGCTAAGAGACCTCTGTAATCCAACCAAGTTGCCATGATAACACAATGCATACTCTGAAGTACCCTTCAAATATCTGAAAACTCTCTTCACAACATCCCAATGTAGTCTTCCTGGATTAGCCATAAACTGACTAAGTACTCCCACTGCTTGGGAGATGTATGGCCTTGTATAAAAAATTGTATACATTAAACTTCCAATTGCACTTGCATAAGGCACTTTGGTCATGTCCATCTCGGTAGGAGATTTTGGACAATCTTCAACAGATAGCTTTGTTCCTTGCAATACTGGAACAACTAACTACTTGCAATTTGTCATACTAAATCTCTCAAGGACAGAATTAATATACTTGCTCTGGCTGAGCCAAAGCTTTCTACTTCCCCTATCCCTTTTGATTTCCATACCTAGAATGTACCTTGCAAGACCTAAATCCTTCATTTCAAATTGTGTTGAAAGCTAAGATTTTAGATCAGAAATCATACCCTTACTATCCCCAAAGAATAACATATCATCCACATATAGGGTAATAATAAGTAAATGATCATTATTAGTTTTGTAATACACAATGATCAGATTTTGATCTCACAAATCCCAATGACAACACAAAAGTGTAAAAATTTCGGTACCACATTCTAGGTGATTGCTTTAAACCATACAAAAAAAATTTCAACTTGCAAACCAGACTTTCTTTACCTTTTTCAACGAAGTGGTTAGGATGGGAAATATAAATCTCTTCTTCCATATCTCCATGAAGAAATGTTATCTTCAAATCCATCTGCTCAACCTCTAATTCATATGTTGCTACAAGTGACAATAGAAATCTGATAGATGTCAACTTAGCTACAAGAGAAAATATTTCTCCATAATCAATTCCCTCCACTTAGGAATAACCTTTCACGACCAAGCTAGCTTTATAATTCTCAACACCGCCATCTAGACCAATTTTCTTCTTGAATACCCATTTACAGCCAACAGGCTTCTGACCTTCAGGAAAAGGTACCTGGTGCAGGAGCACCTAAGGAGCAATAGGTAATTTCCTAGGTAAAGAAGAAACCTAGAGGCTCAATTTTGGTTTTTGTTTTCATAAGGTCATGTTGACCATTGTTTTGGGTGTTTGGTAATGTTTTTGAACTATGGGAAAGAAGGTGACAAGTGTTAAATAGTTTTGCAATATCAATTTGCTAAGTTGTCAAATGTTGACAAGGGGTTAGAAAACACAGTGGGTTTTATAACACTCACCATTAGGTCACCTAGGAGCTCGACCCAAGCATCTAAGCTGTTTTGTTAGCCTATTTAAGGCATGCTTCAACCATGAGATAGGGTTGGAGGCATTTTGTTAGGGTGACAATTTGTAAAGCTAAAGGAAACAGCGTTTGGAGATACAGTTTTCCTGTGTTTTGCATTTATTTTGAGCTTTAATGGAGTGACTCTATTGTTGTTTCAGTTTTAGTATGTAGTATTTACATTGAGAAAGCTTAGTGCACCAATATTTTTGTTTTTGTAAATCATTTGCATCTTTTTTTTGTATATAGTTTCTTTTCTCTCTTTTCAGGCCTGTAACAGGCAATTTTGTGAAGAATGGAGTCCTAGAGCACCTTCCCACTGTACAAATTGTACGGCCTTTTGGGATTTTTGTCTAGGATCCCTCATTTTAAATATGGTAGGCTGTAGGTTTTGTTTGAGTGCAGGAGCTTCCAGCATGATGATGCCCTAAGCGAGCCAATGCAGGTCCGGTTGGGGCAGACTTGAAGTAAAAGGTCCATAACTTGGAGGGGAAATGAGATCTTGGAGATATTATTTTTGGAGAATTTAGGGGGAGGTCTTGACTAATCATGGTGATCAGGAAGAGGGTTTATCAATTCATTTAGTAGGATAACTTTTTGACAATCTAAAAATAGCTTTGAGCAGTTTAAAACCCTAGGGTTCTTGACCATTTTTGTATATGGACAGTGTACGGCCTGTACAGGGCTAAAACCCTAAAAATATTGGAGGCATAGGCATGAGAACCACAGATTCTTAGCAAAGAACCTAATTCTCTAATGGGTTTTAAAGAAATTTGCATTTTGTCCCTATTTAGAGGCCTAATTGGGGCTTAGGCTTGTAGCCCTTTCCAAACCCTAGGTGAAAGTTTGATGAGAGCGATGGAAGGATGGAGTCTTGTGTTGGAACAAGAACCCTAGTTTTATCATTTTGAAAGCTTTATAACACCTATCACCCCTACAAGAATCTAGTAGAAGGTTGAGGGCATTTGGTCTTTAAGGAAGAGTAAGGGCCAATGGAGAGAATGTGGCGAAGCACCAAGGTTAGCTTGGTAGAAGGACAGCATGTTGATAGGAGAGGGGTTGGTCAGACAAACCAGGGGCACCCAGTCATGAGTAGGGGCCTATAGGTTAGATTGGTGAAGCCAAGCACCAAGGAGGTCTTATAAGGAAAGACCTAGAGTAGGAACTAGTGATTGGTTCCTCCAACCTCACACCCTATCAGTACCAAATCCCAAGTTTCATTCTTTTCCAAAGATTCCATTTCATCATTCATGGCTTCCAACCAAGAATCTGAATCAGACATACTAATAGCTTCTTTCATATTCCTAGACTCATCAGTGCTAGTAATCAAAGCATATGCACAGTTCATATCCAACATAGAAAATCCATATCTATCAGGTTGATGCTTTTCACATGTAGACCTCCTCACAGGTTGAGGTTGAGGTTATGGTTCTTCCTCCTGTTTAGAACTACCATACTTACTAGAGCTCTCCTTAGGTTTAGGTACACTTTGAATTTATAGTTCCTCTTTATTTGGAGTTTAAGGAATTTCAACTACATCATTCTTCTTTTCTTCTTCTTTTGTATTTGAATGCAGATCAACTACAAAAGGTTTTAGCTCCTGAAATATTACACTTCTATTGTACACAACCTTCTCAGTAATAGGATTCCAAATCTTGTATCCTTTTACACCAATGCCATAGCCGACAAAGGTACATTTTACATCTTTTTTCTACAACTTAGACCTTTTCTCATTTATCACATAAACATATGCTTCACAAAAAAAGACATGAATATGTCTCAGAGAGGGCTTCTTACCAGACCAAGCTTCCATAGGTGTTTTTTCAACAAGAGCCTAACTAGGTGAACGATTAACCAAGTAACATGTTGTATCCACAACCTCAGCCCAGAATTTCTTCTCCAGACTAGCACTGCTCAACATACTTCTCGCTCTTTCCATCAGTATCATGTTTAACCTCTCAGCAACTCCATTCTGTTGTGGAGTATAAGGCATAGTTTATACCTTCTAATTCCATGGTCTTTGCAATACCTTTCAAAATATGTAGAACAAAGTTCACCACCATTATCTATCCTTAAGCATTTAATTTTCCTTCCATTTTGATTTTCTACCAAGTTTTTAAACTCTTTAAACTGACTAAACACTTCTGATTTACTTTTAAGAAAGTATACAAATTCCCTTCTTGAATAGTCATCAATAAAAGAAACATAATATTTAGACTTCGATAATGAAGGAACATCCACTAGACAAAATACATCTGAGTGAACATAACCTAGTATACCAGAAGACTTATGAGGACTAGAGTAAAAAGAAACATGATGTTGCTTTCCATAAACATAATGTTTGCAAATTGAACTTAAGGTTACAATCATCAAGCCCTTCTACCAGGTTTTTATTTTTCAAGGCTTTTAATCCTTTCTCTCCTATGTGACCGAGTCTATGATGCCACAACATGGTTTTCTCTATTGGGAGTTTCACCTCTAAAGAGTTTGCACCCAGAGGAACTTTGTTCTCCTTTCCTACACGAGAATTCTTTTTTGACTTTACAGAGGCACTATTACATTGAACAGCTTGTGCGTCCAACTTATATAGAGTACCAATATATGCACCCCTAGCTAGCACCATCAAGCCTCTAGTCATCTTACAACCACCACTTAAGAATGTAACTTGCATGCCAACATCATTAAGCTTACTTATAGAAAGAAAATTTTGAGCCAGACCTGGTATGTGCATTACACCATCAATCCCTTTTATTCTTCCATCAAGGAATCGAATTCTAACTCTTCCTCAGCCATCAATTTCCATAGATGAATCACTTTCCAGATACACCTTTCCTCCTGCATACTTTTCATACTTTGTAAACCAATCTCTGTGAGATGTCATGTGAAAAGATGCACCTGAGTTAATCAACCTAACATCATCTGATGCCTAAGTCACTAAGGTTGCAATGAAGGAATCTACATCACTCTGAGAAGAATCATTATCTAAATAGTTGTTCTTCTTCTTCTTTTTCTTCTCTTTACAATCCTTCCAGATATGACCAGTCTTCCCATAATTCCAACATTTCACCTTGGACTTCTTGCCAAGAGACTTTGATCTCCCTTCATATTTGTATTTATACTTCTTGTCTTTCTTCTTGCCTCTCTCCTTTGATCTACCCCGAACAAGGGACTCCTTAGCCATCTCAAAATATTTCCTCTGCATTTCCTCTGACAATAACAAAGTAACCACATCTTCCATTTTAAAGGTTGTTGTTGTACTTCCAATAGCCATCACTAGATGATCCCAAGTTTCAGGTAAGGAACATAATAGAAGCATACAATGATCCTCCTCCTCTATCTTCACACCCACAGTTGCCAGCTATGCAACAATCTGGTGAGTCACGGTAGGAGGGTCCTCAAAGAGAACAATCTAGACCATGCAGTAAGAGTAACACAATATAAGCAACACAAATTATGGAGGTAAATGTAGATCCAAATATTCTCATTATCAAGAAATTCAATTAAAAATAGCTGACAAAATCCAAGCTTACAGATCTAGCTCACAGGCTTGATGAAACAAGCTTAGAAATACAACATTCTAATATTCTCCTATATGCGAATGAAAATCTTACATATCTGATCTAATATCTATCTTATTCTATTTTTTATTGATATCCTAATGATCATTACAATGCTTTATATCATATCCACAATTCTGGAATCTCCTGTGTCAGCCAAAGATCATTACAATCTCCAATGAAGAAAATGTAATGTGCGCATGAAATAGGTCGGCCTCAAATTTGAATTTTGCCTCAACAAATGCATAAGATGAAGTGTGGACCCAAAATCAAGGGCTGGGACACTCCATGCAATAATTCTAAACACATTGCGAGGATCCACAAGTTACGGGAAAGATCCACGATAGATCAAACTAGTTGTTACGCCCAAAACTTATTCTAGTGCCGATTCTTGAAACTGTCACTTATTCCATAAGCAATAAATTTCTAGAAAAAGATCCAATTGTTTTGAAATTTTGGCACAAGGAAAATGAACATGTCTATGATGAAAACATAGATCCATAAGGTCTAGTGAGCAAATATGGAGATACACTGAATCTGCCAATTTGAACAAGAACCAGAACAAAACTGATAGAAAATATTTTTGGTTGATGTAGGATTGTAAAGAACCAAGGATACTCCTGCATCAAACATCTGGGGTTAATTTAAAAGTGATTCCCTTAATTTTTTGGGTCCAAAGGAAAACCAAAATGGTCTACCTCAGCGTGAGAAATTCAAGAAGAATCTTCCACTAGTCTACCTTTCCACTTCACAAGACATTATTTGTACTATCTTCCATGAGTCTTTCTCCCATCTCTGATATCCAAAATCTCTTCAATCTCATCTGATTGTTGCTTAGGAAATTGGTTTTCCAATCTTTCTTTACTGTCTTCACTGAATTTTGTTTCATGGTACTGATGTAGATCTATAATGTTGAATATAGGTGATATACCCATGCCATTTGGTAACTCCACTGCATATGCATTTCCTAAATCAAATTTCTTCAAGATCATACAAGGTCCAAACTTCCTCATCTTCAACTTATTGTATGTGCCAAATGGAAATATTTCCTTCCTCAAATACACCATCACTTCATCCCCAACTTTGAATTCCTTATGTATCCTCTTCTCATCTTCTCTTTCCTTATACTTCTGGTTCATATCTTCCAACTACTATTTCACTTGAGTATGCACTATCTTCATGTGTTCTGCAAATTCCTTGGCTTATGTACTCATTTTATCTCCCATACTAATGTCTTTGAACTCTGATATACCTCTAGGATGAACTCTAGTAAAAATATCAAAAGGTGTCTTCCCTGTACTCCTATTCATTGAGTTATTGTAAGAAAACTCTGCTTGTGCAAGGACTGAATCCCAACTTCTGGTTTTCTCTCCAACCAAACATCTCAGCAAATTCCCCAAACTCATGTTTACTACCTCTATCTATCCATCAGTCTGTGGATGAAAAAGAGAACTAAACTTCAAATCTATCTTTAACTTCTTCCAAAGTGTTCTCCAAAAGTAACCAACAAACCTCACATCTAGGTCTAAAATAATACTCCTGGGTAATCCATGCAATCTGACCACTTCTTTGAAAAACAAGTCTACTACATGTACTACATCTGTTGTCTTCTTACAGGGTATGAAATGTGCCATCTTAGAAAATTGACCCACCACCACAAATATAGAATCATGACCTCTTTGTGTCTTTTGAAAAACAATTATGAAATCCATGCTAATATCTTCCCAAGGTCTCTCTGGAACTGTCAAAGGTTTATACAATCCGACATTCTGACTACTTCCTTTTAAAACTTGACAAAATCTACAACTCTACACAAATTTCCTAACATCCTTATGAACCTATGGTCAAAATTAGTTCTCATTTATCAATGGTACTATCTTATCAATTCCAAAGTGTCCTACTAATCCTCCACTATGTTTTTCTTTCACCAAGTTATCCCTCATTGAACTCCGGGGTATACATAATTGATGTCCTCTGAACAACATGTCCTCCTGAATGAAATAATCCAACCACTAATTCCTATCCTCCAAGATTGGTTCTCTACAAGCTCTACAATTGATGTCCTTTAAACAACATGTCCTCCGTATACAACACAAACTCCTTAGGCAACAAGTAATGTCTCCACTTCTTCAAGCCTTGAACTATGGAATAAAACTCCTGATCATACACTAAATACCTTTTCCTAGCATCATTCAAATTCTCACTGAAATAAGCTACAGGTCTTCCTTCTTGACTTAATACTACTCCTAATTGCATTTCCACTTGCATCATAGTCTACTTGAAACACCTTATTAAAATCTGGTAAAGCAAACACAGGTTGCTCAATCACCTTTTGTTTCAACAACTCAAAACTTTGGTCTACTCTAGACATCCACATAAAATCCTTCTTATCTCGTCTCATTGTTTCAGTCATAGGATTGCAAATAGAACTGAAATTCCTAATGAACTTCCAATAGAAACTAGCCAATCCATGAAATGATATTACCTCTCCAATGCTTCCAAGTTTAGGCCACTCAACAATTGCTCTTACCTTCTCAGGATCCATCTCCAATCCATTCCTAGATATCACAAATCCTAGATATACCAATTCTTCCTTCATGAAACTACACTTCTTAATGTTTATCAGCAACTGCTCTTTTCTCAACCTCTACAAAACTTGTCTTATATGCAACAAATGTTATTCTCTAGTCTTAGTGAAAATAAAGATGTCATCCAAGTAAAAAATCACAAACTTACCCAAAGAATTTCTTCAATACCTCATTCATCAACCTCATGAAAATACTCGGTGCATTTGTTAGTCCAAAAGGAATCACCAACCACTCATACAATTCTTCATTTGTCTTGAATGTTTTTTTCCACTCATCTGCTTCTCCGATTTTGATCTGATGATATCCACTCTTCAAGTCTATCTTTGTAAAGTATTTATCTCCACTCAAACAATCCATAATGTCATCCATCTGGGACAAAGGAAATCTATACTTCATCATGATCTTGTCTATGGCTCTAGAATCTATACTCATCCTCCATTCCCCATCCTTCTTAGGCACTAACACAATAGGTACTGCATGAGGACTTAAGATTTCTTTAATCAAACCCTCCCTCAACAATTCTTGCACTTGTTTATTCAACTATTCATTCTCTGTCAATGTCATCTAGTGTTTTTCTTTATTAGGAAAACTAGCATCAGGAATTAGATCCATGCAATGACTAATACTCCTCACAAGTGGAAATCCATCAGGTACATTATCTGAAATGATATATTCATACTCTGTTAGCATCTCCTTTATCTCATCCAGTTATTCTTCTTCATGTTTCAAGTCTTCAGCCTTCTTAGGAACTAAGGTGTAGCACATGTTCTCATGTCTCAATCCATCCAGAAATCTCCTTCCATCAACCAAACAAATTCTAGCCTTTGTATAGATCTCAGCTTTAGGAACATCCTCCAATGGCAACAAAGTTTGCTTCATCCCATTAGCAACAATGGTATATATGTTCTTCTTTCCATCATGAATATCCTATCTATCATACTACCAAGGCCTTCCCAAAAAAACATGGCATACATCCATAGGCATAATATCAAAGAAAAATTCATCATGATAATTTCCTATCTTCAATTTCACCAAACATTGTTCACTTACCAGTATCTTATGCTCATCTTGAATCCAAGCTATCTGATAGGGCTTTAGGTGTTTCAATCTTTCCAACTTCAAATTGGTCACCAACTCTTCAAAAACCAAGTTCTCAGAACTTCCACTATCTACAATCACTTTGCAACATTTACCTTCTACCTTGCATCTAGTTTGGAACAAATTCTTTCTTAGCAACAATTCCTTCTCCAATTCAATTTGACACAATACTCTCCTATTCACCTACACTTCTTCCAATTGATTAGATGATCCATCATAATTCTCCTCAACAAAGGTTGTTCTTCGATTGTTCTCAGTCTTTCTACTTGTCTCTCCCTATTTGCATTCAAATGCTCTATGTCCTTCTCCACCACATTTAAAACAAGTTCCTTTGAATACTATTTTCTCTTTTCCTCTATTATCTTTTCTATAACCTTCATTTTGGTAACCACCATATCCTCCTCTTTGGTAAGGGTTTCCATCACCTCTTCGGTATGAATTCTCATTCTTACTGACTTCCTTATCTTTATTCTGATCTAGAAAAGATCCTCTTCCTCCTCCAGTAAAAGTTCTTCCTCTTTGAAATCTTCCACCTCTTCCTCTTTGTCTTTGCTCATGTATTTTATTCAACTTCTCTTCTACTTATAGGGCACATTGATATGCTTCTTCCACACTCATCAACTTGATCAAACTAATCTCATCCTGTATTGAGAACCTCAAACCATTCACATATCTAGCTACTTGCTCAATGTCATCCTCCGAATGTCCAGATCTGGTGTTCAACTTGTAGAACTCCTTAGTATACTCTATCACACTTGAATCCTTCTACTTTAGATTTTGCAACTTCTTGAACAAACTAATCTGATAATTTGTAAGCATAAAATTTTTCTTCAACTTATTCACCATCCGCTCCCATGATTTGATCTTCTCCTTTCCTCTTCTTTGCATTTCTGTCTGCAAATGTTCCCACCAAAGGGATGCATGTCCTCTCAACTTTTTACAAGAAAACTTCACCTTCTTATCTTCAGTGGTACCTTCAAAATCAAAATACTTTCCATCTCTATTATCCAGTCTAGAAATTCAACTGAATCCAACTTACCATATAATCTGGTGGATTGAAATGTGGCTAAGTATTCACTCTAGTTAGGGCTCTTATGAACCTCTCTTCTCCCTAATCCAGGCTAGGTTGATCTTCTCTTCCTCTTTCTTCCCATACTTCTACCTCTTCATCACTCATATCATCAACTGGTCGACCTCTCCTCTAGGTCGTTTCAACTGCATCTAATCTAGCAGCAATTCCTCTCAACATTTCCATCATAGTTAGGTCTACATTTACACGCACTCCATTTCCTCTACCAACTCTTCTTCCTACCATCTTTACACAAGTACTCTACAGCTACAGGTCGGATCCTCAATCTACCACCCCACAAAAAATCCTCAACAAGACTCCGCGAAATCTGGTGATCTCACAAGGAACGAATCTCACTCTGATACCAATCTGGCGTAGTCACGGTAGGAGGGTCCTCAAAGAGAACAATTTGAACCATGCAAAAAGATAACACAACAGAAGCAACACAAATTATGGAGGCTAATGCATATTCAAAAATACTCATTATCAGGAAATTTGATTACAAATATCTGGCAACATCTGGGCTTACAGATCTGGCTCACAGGCCTGATGAAACAAGCTCATAAATACAACATTCTAATATGCTCCTATATGCAAGCGAAAAATCTTACATATCTAATATAATATCTATCTTATTCTATTTTTTATTGATATCCTAATGATCATTACAATGATTTATATCATATCCACAATTCTGGAATCTTCCGCATCAGCCAAAGATCATTACAATCTCCAATGAATAAAATGTAACGTGTGCAAGAAATAGGTCAGCCTCAAATTTGAATTTCACCTTAGCAGATGCATAAGATGAAGTGTGGACCCAAAATAAAGGTTGGGAACACTACACACAATAATTCAAAACACAGTACGAGGATCCGCAAGTTATGGGAAAGATCCACAATAGATCAAACTAGCCGTTAGGCCCAAAAATTATTCAAGCGCTGGTTCTTGAAATTGCCACTTATTCCGGAAGCGATAAATTTTCGGAAAAAGATCCAATCATTCTGAAATTTTTTCACAAGGAAAATGAACATGTCCATGATGAAAACATAGATCCACAAGGTTTGGTGAGCAAATATGGAGATGCATTGAATCTTCCAATTTGAACAAGAACAAGAACAAAACTGAAAGGAAATATATTTGGTTGATGCAGGATTGCAAAGAACCAAGGATGCTCCTGCATCACAATCATATTAAATGAATTCAGATATTCTGCTATGGATGCTCCTTTTTCCATCTTCAAGGAGTATAAATTCTTCCTCATAAATAACTTATTCACCAGAGACTTGCCTAATAAATATCACCAAGTTTCTTCCATAATGAAGATGCATTCTTCTCCTCATGGACATTTAGGAGAACAAAATTAGCAAGACAAAGTCTTATCAACCCTCTAGCTTTTCTATCTATGAGGTCCCAATCTTCTTGTTTCATGCCTAATGGTTTTGCCCCCACAACAACAATCCAAAGGTATCTATCCACCAATAGGTCTTCCATTTTGAGTTTCCACAACTCAAAATTGTCGCCGTTCAACTTTTCAATTTCTACTTTTCCTGATGTCCTTTCCATCTCAAACTATAATCAACGCAACCAGATTTTCTCTACAAGACTCCCATTGGACAAGACTAGCATAAAAGACCCGACTCACCCACAAGGATAACACAACTGGCCAGGCTCTGATACCACTTGTAATGAAAGTAAGATGTGGAAACGCCTTCCAAATGCCAATATTACAAGAGAAATAATGCAAATGGTAGTTTTAATTTCAAATTACAATTACAGTTCATTTAAGAAACACATACACAAGAACAAATAGATAAATCCACTTACATAATTGAACACCAGATTTATGTGGGAAAACCCTTACGGGAGAAAAACCCACACACCAAGTAAAGTCACTTTGTATTACAGTAAATAATAATTACATACAAAGTTCCAAACTTCACTCTCAAATTTTAATTCATATCAGCATACATTTCCCCAATCAACCTCATACATAGATTCTCAATACAGATTTTGTTCTCTCACACTATTACAATGCTCGTAAACATACAATGCAGAACATTAACCAATTGACTAAACCCATCACAATACAAAGGGATTCGATATATATTATCGTCAACTAGCCATGGCCACTTTAGTTCTAAAAAACCAATCGTCTCAACTGTATCGACATTGACATCCATTCAATTTCCAAATCAACCATCAACCAACCATCAACAGTCAACAACCAACCATCGCTTTCCAACGTGGAAATAGTTGGGTCCACCATGACACATATCTGAAGCCCGCACACCCTACGGGAGTCACTTAGGACCCACCAAAAAAGGTGCAGGGCTAGCGGGCACCGTTAGATTTAATCTTAATCAGTCATTGATCAAGCCAACGAATGTCAACTGATCAAAAATTCCACTCACTTCACAAAAGTTTGTCGGTCTTCATCACCAAAGGAGCATGGAGTAAATGAGTGTCATTGGATTAGATCTTATCATGACCATTGATCAATATCATATTATAATATGATGTCATGGTCCCCACTGCCTCCATCATTCACCATGAGTTATTGAGCTGACAAGTGTCCACTCTTGATTCAATTCGTATGAAGTTTCTATGTCACTCGAAATCCTAACTTCACAACCTCTATCGGAGATTATGAATTTCTCAAAACCCATGACATAGAGGAAAATTTTTCCAAGTTCTAAGGTTGTAAGCCAGCAAGTTGAGACACATTTTCTAACATTTTAATTGTTTTCTTCATCCATAACACTTGATTACAACATGTCACTACTTCCACATACTTTGCTTCAGTTGTTGAAAGAGTAACTGACTCTTGCTTCTTGCTCAGCCATGAAACTAGTTTGTTTCCAAGGAAAAATGCACCTCCACTAGTGCTTCTTCTATCATCAACACTTCCTACCCAATCAACATCTATATATGTTGTTAAAGTGAAGTCTTCACTTTTAGGGTACCATAATCCATAGTCAATAGTACTCTTCAAATATCTAAAAAATTTCTTCACAGTTTTATCATGTGTCTCCTTAAGAGTAGCTTGAAATCTAATAACCCTGCAAACAACTTGCATGATATCTAGCCTAGTTGTTTTAAGATATAAAATACTTCCAATCATGGACCTATATAATGATTTATTTACTAATTCAGATTCATCATCTTTTTTGAGCTTCCATCCAATGACCATAGGTGTGCTAACCAGCTTACAATATTCCATCTTAAACCTCTTGAGCATTTCCTTAGAATACTTAAATATTTTGAGATATGAATATCCCATTAACAGTTTGTGCTATTTGTAAACCAAGGAAGAAATAAATTTCTCCAAGCATATACATCTCAAATTCATTTTTCATTTGAATAGAAAATCCTTTACACATTTTGTCATTGCTGCCACCAAAAATGATGTCATCTACATACACAAAAGTTATTATATGCTCACCTTCACATTAAAAAATCGCTATCAAAAATATCTTTCTTATACTCTTGTTGTTGAAGTTATCTATTTAACCTAGAATAACAATCCCTAGGAGCTTGTTTTAAACCATACAAAACCTTTTTCAATCTATATACATAATCTTTGTGTTTAGTCACAATAAATCCTTCAGGTTGCTCCATATAAAACTTCCTCATCCAGATAGCCAATAAGAAATTTAAATTTTACATCCATCTGGTATACTTTAAACTTTTTATAAACTGAATATGCAAGAAACATTCTAATAGCTTCAAGTTGAGCAACAGGTGCAAATTTCTCTTCAAAATCTATACCCTCAACTTGAGCATAACCCTTGCAAACCAATCTAGCTTTGTTTCTTGTTATCTTTCCATCTTCATCCAATTTATTTGTAAACACTGTAATGAAAAAAGAATTATGCCTTTTCCTTGCTTGATTTGGAAATAATTTGTTGGATGTTTTGGTTGTGTTGCTTATATGTGGTTTTCATTGATTTCAACACTATTAGCATTAATGCATTGGAAGTTGTATATGTCGAGGATATTGAGAAAATTGTAATAAGAAGTGCTACAAGTTATCAGTGGTGAAGTGAAGTTCAATCTATCAGTGAACTCAGTACATTTTTTTTAGAGGTTGTGGACTAAAGGGTTTCCTGTTGAATACATCTAGTTTATCCATGTTATGTATTAGAGATCCGCATGAAGATTTGATCAAGTTATGAAGATTTGATCAAGTTATGAAGATTTGTATTCTGATAGTTTTTCTGTTACTTTTGTTTGTGTTCTTGAATGAAGATCATGTGATTTCAATTAGTTCAATTGTTGCGAATGCTTCTCTAGTGATTCATGATGCTTGTGGATGTTTCTATTTTATGCTCTATCTATGTTGCACATCTGCATCGATTGTTGTGCTCACGATCCAAGATTTTTTCTTGATTGTTCATGTTTTTCATGTTCTTGGCCGACAAGGTGTTGAAGCGTGTTGTGGATCTTTGAGGAGTAATTAATTGAAGTGGTTTGTGTTTGAGGATATTATTTTCGATCTTCACTATGTTGTGGTTGAACTTGGTTGATTTGCATGAATAATCTTTATTGTTTAGGGCCGACTATTTATATTCTTTTTATTCTATTGTTGGTGTCAACTTGTAGATGATGTTATCTCTTGTTGTGGATATATAAGAGTGATTGTTTTATCATTGTGAATGTGAGAAGAAGAGAAGTGTGTGAGTCTTATGTGTGAATATTATTCAGATCAAACAAAGGTAGAGTAGAGTGTGAAGGAGAGTGAATAAGAGTGAAGAAGTGTTCATGAGTTTAACCGAAACTATAATCAGGCATTAGTAGATGCTATTTTCTCAGTTCAAAATGTAAGACAGTGTGTCTTCCTTTATAATTGTAGTGAGCTCTAGGCAGTGTGCCTGAATGCATGTTCATTCCCCATTCAAATTTCTTTATACTTTTAACAGGGTATAATCTTGTGGACTATGGTTTTTCCCCTAACATGGTTTCCACATAAAAATCTTGGTGTTATGTGTGCTTCTGATCTATTGTTGATTCATTCTTTCATTGTTATTGATCAGATCTAAGAATAAGGATTAATAATTTTAATAAGTATGAAATTTGGTGCAACTGATTCACCCCCTCTCTCAATTGTCAGCCCTTGTGTTTCCAACATAATTAATGATAAAATGGACTTAATATCACCTTGATATAGTATTGTGATGGTTTTTACACATCCACATTAGGTTTTGGGTCCTTTTAAAGATAAATAAACCAAACTTTTCCTTAATTTAGTGTTGTAAAGTGTATTTATTTGCACCTTCACATTAAATTTAGGTGGCTTGTAAACTAAATGGACCTAATCTAGTGTTCTAATGTGTTATACACATTCACATGGGATTTTGGGCCCTTCTAAGCTGAATAGACCCAATTTTTCCTTAATTTAATGTTGTAAAGTGTATTTATTTACACTTTCACATTGAATTTTAGGCCCTCTTGCATTTATAACCTTAATATCATCATTAATAGGCCCCTAAGACCCTATATTATGCATCCCAAGGCATATTTCAATCAAAATCCTAACAATATCAATAATTAAACTTAATTTCTTAACACCCCAACACTTTTGCCACCTAAAAAAGCCCTGTGGGACCCATATGCCACCCAGGTGGGACCCATATGCCAAGTGTGGCATATGAGTCCCATTTGGCCCATTTTTAGGGTTGTGAGTAGGAAAATTTAGGTTTTAAGTTCAAATTTCACAAATGTTGGCCTGTGGGATATAATAAATGGTCATTTGGATGCATTACCTATATAAACAAGCTTTCAAATCTTTATTTCACCTAAGAAGGATTAATCATTTATGATATCAAGTCAAGCACTCAAGAGTTAAGCATTCCAAGACTTTACAAGATCATCAAGAGAGCATTCAAGATCATTTCTAAGTCATTCAAGGGTAGAATTTTTCATCATTTGTTGCAGTAATTCAAGATCCATTATCATGTCAAGATTATCAAGAATCAAACATTTTTTTGAGCTAGTGTCGTGATGTTGTATTCAAGATCCAAGATCAAGCATTGTCCTACACTTATTTTCAAGATCAAGATCTACATTCTACAAGGCCACTTCATATTAGGTTGTTGATTCGTGTTACAAGACATCATTCAAGGTATCATTCTCCATGTTTCATGTTTCATGTCCTTATTTCATTGTCTCATTATTTGGTTTAATTACCTCAAAGGGGTTTGACCAAGGAAAACCCCCATTTACTAACAAATCAACAAGTTTTCCTCTCTCTACATGTGTGATTGTAGATCTAGGTTTCTTGGAGCTATAAGATACCTTGAAGATTAGGTTACAAGCTTTGAGAAAGTTGTTGGAGTTGTCCCATCAATTTCAAGGTTGCTATATTCACAAAAAGTCATCTACAGGTCTAAAATTAGGGTTTTAGGTTCAAAAACAAAGTGTGGTAGAGAGAAGAGATTGGAGAGAAAAATCAGACCTTAACCTTAAAAAAAATCACACAGAGAATTAAATTCAGTGTTTATAGTATTTTAGGACTTCTTTCAAGCCTCTACAAGTTTCCAGGTGCATGCCTCTAATTTTACTGCTTTTTGTTCTGATTTATATGCATTTTTAGGTCATTCATTCAAGTTTCATGCATCACTAGGTTTTGTCATTATATCTTGCATTTCATAAGTCTTTCCAAGCCCTCGCTTGGTGGTAAACCCTCTTGTAATATTAAATCATACCCTAGGACACCCTTCTAGCAGATCTCTTGCCTCTACTCCACTCTTGGATTGAGATCTCTAGGGTTTCCTTGAATGTGGAGTATAGAAAGTTTGTTGTCCTAGGTCCTAAACCCTAGTGATGACAATTTTCTATCTTACATTTTGGTGAACTTGCATTTAGAAAATTTCATTTTCTGATTTGGAGTGCATCATCATCCTAGATCTCGCTTTCATTAACATTGCATTAGGGTTTGCATTAGTTAATTGGCATTCTAGGGTTTAGAAATCTTGCATTAGTGAAAGTGCATATAGCTTGCATTTTTGCATCTCAAATCATTGAAAATCATATAAATTCTACATTTTCACTTAGGTTATAGCTCATATAAACTAAAAAGCATAGAAAACACTTAACATTTCCTAAAAATTGTGGAATAAAACCCTAACTAGGACTCATACGCCCCTCTGGGGAATTTATTCCTAGTCCAGATTTTAAATTGTCTTTTAGAGCATTAAAAACCTCATTTTGTGTTTCCTAAGCTTGTTGGTAACATATACTATGTAGTGTCGAAAAAAGGATCCTTTGACATTTTCCGCACTCATTTGGGTCCTCCTTGTGGATTTTGGCTTAATGTTGCCTTGATTTAGTGTTGCAATGTGGATAAAAAATTCACATTAAGTCTTGGGCCCATATGAACTAATGGAATTTAATGGCGCCTTGCAAAAGTGTTGTGAAGTGTTGTAACACACTTTCACACTTTTCTAGGGTTTTATCAATTTAAACATAATTTTAATCATAATTGATCTTAATCTTGCCTTATTTGGAGTGTTGTAAAGTGCTATAACACACTTTCACATTCCTCTAGGCTTGTCATTAATGATTTGTCTTTCTTATGCTTTAATTGGCCCCATCCACAAGCCTTATTTATTGCATCTTTTTGAGGATAATCCCAACACCAATCAGTAACCAATCATAATTCAGGTGTTCCTGGCTTGTGTGGCCCAAACATAGGGTTTGTGACTCATTTTCCACCTTGGTCGAATGAGTCCCACCTAGGTCTTTTTGGCCTGATGCAGATTTCACACATTTCTAGACACTTTTGATTTTTGGTCCCATACATTATGTGTGATGGGACTCATTCACCACCTTGCGTGAATGAGTACCGTGTGACCAAAATTTAAATTTAAATCAAATTTCCAATGGGATTTTATTCTCCTAGATCTAATGGTGCCTTGTAGTGTTGTAATTTTGGGAATTATTGCATAATTAAGTATAAATACAAGGTTCTTTCACTCATTTTCATTCCAAGCATTCAAGTATTCATTCAAGAGTCCACAAGAGAATTTAAGCATTCATAAGAGAATTTAAGGCATTTCAAGAACATATTATCAAGCATTCTAGAGCATCCTTCAAGTGTCTTCCATGATGTCAAAGATTATTTGCATCATGTTGTTTTAGAGCTAACAATTATCATGTAGGAATTGTGTGATTCAAGCAAGCATTGCATTCAAGATCTATCAACATCAAGCAAGAGTCCAAGTCTACATCCATTGGAGTCGCATTTACATGTTTGTAGCACTTAATTGCAAGGGTTTGGTGAGTTGCAACATCATTATTTGTTCATTCATCACTCTACTCTATTTCATTATATTTCAAGGGTTTAATTACCAACAAGGGGTTTGACCAAGGAAAACCCCTATTCACTAACCCCACAACATTTTCCCATCATGTGATTTGCAGGTTTAGGTTGAAGATTTATCAAGGATCAAGATTGGAAAAAAATTTCATCAAGTTGTCAAAGTTACCATAAAGCCTCAGAGAAGCTTAGAGAAGGTCTACAAGCTGAATTTTGCATTTTTTGACCCTGATCTTAATTAGGAATAGAAAAGCAGACTGAGAGCCACAAAATCCAAATTTGAATTTCTAGAAAAGAAGAAGTAGATTGATTCACCACTATTGGAAAATGAGTCCCACTATACCTATTTGTTAGGGATTTTTGTAGATCTAAGTACCCATTTGTCTGAAACTTGTTCCAGCATAGTTTACATGAAGCTAGACTGATTCACCCAGCTTGGCGTATGAGTCCTAGACAACATAAATAGCAATTTTTTTAGGATTCTAGATCTCCACTTTTCCTTCTTTAGTTTCCCAGGTGCACATTTCCAATTTCATAATTTTTTGTTACATTTTACTTGCATTTCTAGGTCATTTTGCATATCACACTATGTTTTCAAATATTTTCTTTTCCAAGTTTACACTTGGTGGTGAACCCCTCATTATACATTATTCAATCCCCATAACCTTCCCTTTGTCATATTTCAATCTCCTTTGCATTGAAATCTCAAGTGTTTGTTCTTGAGTGAAGTGTTGAAAAGTGGCATTTGGTCTTTCTCCTTTTAGGTCCAAAACCCTAGAAGTGAAAGAAAGCACCATTGCTCCCCATGTCACCATTTTTCCCCATTTCATTTTGGTGAACCTGCATGTAGAGCATCATATTTCCGATTTGGAGTGCATTTACATCCTAGATTTAGTTTGCATTAACATTGCATTAGGTTTTGCACTGTTTAATTTGCATTCTAGAGTACCAAAATTTGCATTAGTGAAAATCTCATTTAGCTTGCATTACTGCACTTAATTTCATTGAAAAATAGTAAAATTTTGCATTTTCATTTCAAACTTGCATCGGAAAACATAAAAACATAAAAATCAATTCAAAAAAAATTCTGATTTTTTTTTAAAAAATTAGTACATGGACTCATTCGCCACCTTAGGCGAGTCAGTCCCATTGCATGTTTTTCATTGTATTTTTTGGAAATTACAATTCATTTTCTAATTTTTTGTTTATTTTTTCCACATTTTAGTTTTACTTTCCATAATTTCAGTTATAATCATTTCATTCTTGTTAGTTTACATTGCATTTGCATTCACCTCACATTTAGTATCCTTTGCATGAGTGTTTGGTGTCCTATTGCTAATACCTTACTGAGAAGAAGTTTGAGACTCATGTCATCCCACGATAGCACAATCGTTGTGGATCTCAGGTTATCTAGAGCTTCCACTCCTAGTATTGACACTAGTACACTAGGCATGGATAACACCCCCAACAACTCTTTTCCTTCAGACAACATGCAGGTTGAAACAAGGAATGATAACATCCTACACGAAAACATAATTTACATTCATGAGGATCTAGTAAATTTACAACATTAAATAAGCCTTGAAAACATTTCAACAATTGCAATTTCTACAATAGAAAACATTCATTGCATGTTTGAAAGTGAAGATGGCCTTGACTTTGTGAAAAACATAGTGCAAATCTTTGGAAAGCATCTTCCTGCAACCACTAGTTGTCCTTTACCAACAAGCAATGTTACAAGCCAAGGAGTAACTCAAATTTCTCCTCCCACAACCATAGCCTCAATACCTACCTATACAACTCCCCAAGTCACAACAACAATGCAACAAGTTAGTAATGTGATTCCTTCCCTAGGTATTCCTGCTAGCATCCCTAGTTCCTATGTGGCATCACAAGTTATATCTCCTACCTTATCATCTATAAGTATTCCATTCACTTGTCCTACATATACATACACTCCATCGCCACTTTCACTTCCATCCAATAACACAAGCAATGACCCTTTCATAACACAACTTTTTCAAACTATTTCATCCCTTCAAAAGAAAATTTCCACCATCAACCAAAACCAAAATGGCCCACCTACATACTATCAATCGCATGAACAGGCATGCAACGATCAGTCAATAGGGTGCACCGTAAAGGGCTATTGAATGGGTAGTAAGCAGCAAACTTTTTTTTTTAGTGCAATGGGAGATATAAATAACCAGTAATATTTGCAATTGTCTTATTGGTGCGAGGAAGGGAGAGTGTGCTAATAAGGCAATATGAAATAACATGAGGTTAGTTCATAGTAGGAGGCAGATCTTATGAATTTGGACTTTATGTAGAATTTAAAGTTAAATTTGAATAGCCTAACCTGAACATATTATAAATGAGATAATTTTGACAGAGATATTATTTTATACATATTCATTTAATATGAGCATTGTAAAGTGTTATAAACCTAATGTTATAGTCCACTTGTTCATTCTTATAATGTGAGATTAAGAACCATTTGCATAAAAATGGGAAAATGGTCTTTGTGTTTGTGAATGGAAATTTATCAGTTGAAATTTGGTTATAAAATTCTAAAATAAAACTATATGTCATGTTGAACGAATGTTTATTATTTGCAATATATCCATTATTTTTAATTTGAGGTAATTAATCATCAATAACTTTTTTTTATTAATATGTAATATTTAATAATGTTAGGTAGAATAGTTGTTTAAAATTCACTTTAATAAATAATTTTAGGTATGAAAATAAATTTTTCCTTATAAAAAGAGAATTGAAAAATTAAATAAAATTTAAATTTTTAATAATTAATTTCTTAAATAATAATAATCTATTCAAAATTTCAGGCACTATATAATTTTAGCTCTGTCTTAGTTTTACATTTACTAGACCTAGATGCACATCTATATTTGACCTTTTTGTGTAGGTTAATCAATGAATTGATTGATTATTAGTTAATTATCTTAAGATACATATCCATACAAATACATGGCAGACTTAAAGTTGTGGATTAAACAATATCTAGGAAAAGTATGGAACATTAAAGGATTCTCCTTTTTTAAAGACTTATTAGTCATTTCTTTTATTACTAACATTGAATAAAAAAGTATTGTTTAAAAAAGTCATTTTTTATTTGAATATTAGTTATAATGGTCATCACAAATGACTTTTTCAAAAAAGAAATATGTTATTAGTATCTACTCCATAATTTTGGGAATAAAACCATTTTTGTTGTTGCGATTTATGGGTTAGAAGAATAATGTGATGAAACGATACACATATTTTGCATTGTTAGAATAATTGAATTAGAAGGTACGCCTTGTTTTGAGGCAACATGAGAAACATGTTATTATAGAGTATGTTTGTTGAAGCTAAATTTAAACAAGGATTTGTGTATGCATGTATCTATGTAGCAACAAATATATGGCGTTAATTTAAGTAAAATGATAAAACCCACTCTCATTTTCCTCCCTACCATATTGGCATCATGAAGCCCCATGGACTCTAGCCGAACCCCCGAGCAAGAAAAGGATGAAATGCCCACAGGATATTTTGTGGATTTTCATCATACATTACACAATAAAAAACTTGGGGAAACTCTGGTGTTTTCATATATAATATTTGATATTGTTGTGTTTTCTTTGATGTGGCAACTTTAAGGGAAAAATTTATCCTGGTTTTTGAATCCTTTTGCATGCTTAAACCTAGTTCCTACAAATGAAATACAAGGGTATGTTAGTGCACAAGCAAGAAAAATAAAAAAAGGAATGATAAAAAGTGAGTAATTATATGGGTAAAATTATATACAATGTGAAACTAAAAATAATCAATAATTTTTACAATTATTTAACCAAATTTGTCTATTGACAATGGGAAAGTTTTGTACTTACATACACTGTTGATCGTGTTTAACAAGGGTGAGTTGCATTGGATCGAGTTGTAGGAGCATGAAAGTATTTGAAATAGACAGTGTACAATACACTAATTTTGTTGAATGCCTATTATATATGTGCAACAATATAAATGAAATAATATACATATACAATAAAAGAGGTTAGCATTATTTGTTGAGAATTTGTGTGTCCATGTATATAAGGAACAAAAAATATGTGAGGGTGGAAGGAAAAAGCACTAAACCCATGCTCGTTATCCTCCCTACCATATTGGCATCATCAAGCCTCACGGGCTCTAGCCAAACCCCTGAGCAAGAAACGCAAGTACGTTCCATGGAAAATCTCATGGACTCTTATTATATATCATAGAATAACAAAGTTGGGGAAAACGGGTGTTTTCAAACAAGATGTCTAATATTGTAGTCTTTTTTTTGCTGTGACAAGTTGACAAAAGCATGTACCCCGATAAAGAATTGGCATCATGGGATTTGAAGATGGCTAGAGAAACATGGATAGATGGAATATATAGAAGAGTGTATAATAACTAAAAAGGTGAATCTAACTTCACAAACATATATATCAGTATAGATTTTTTTTGCAAGTGCATGTATTTGCATTACATGGCTAAGATGTATATGTAGAAAAGTGTTTGTGAAACATGGGCACATATAACAACCAATAACCAGAAAGGAAAAAAATGTATTCATGTACAAACTGAAAAGAAGGCCAACCATGACATTATAAATGGTTTAGTTGAATGGAGAAACATACACCATTGTCATGTGCTTCTGGGGATAAACAATGTGATGGAATCAACAAATTGTTTGTATTCTTAGAAGCACATGACAATGGTGTTTGATTTCCATCCATAATCGCGTAAACCCACGCTCGTTCTCCTCCCGACCATATTGGCATCATGAAGCCTCATGGGCTCTAGCCAAACCCTTGAGTAAAAAAAGTAGGTAAGGTCCATGGAAAATTTCATGAACTCTTATCATATACCACACAATAACAAACTTGGGGAAGGGCAGGTGTTTTGAAACAAGTTCTATAATATTGTGGTGTTGTTTTTTGGTCCAACAAGTTGATGAAAAATAGATATCATGATAAAGAATTAGCATAATGGGGTTTGAAGACGGCTAGAAGAAGATGGATAGATGGAATATATAGAACAATGTACAATAAGTAGAAAATTCCATCTAACCTCACAATACGAGTTTAAATCTACCTATATTAAAAATACAACTGCAATCTAAGGAAGAATATAGTAAAAATGGTCATCGAATTGACAGGCGAATTGTTACATAGACTGCCTACTGATAAATAATGCACATTTTACCTTGGGAGACTGGGGAAAAAGAATATCATGAAATATATTGATACAAAACAAGCAATCTATGTAGTAGTTGGCTTCTCAATTCAAAATTCAAGCTACTAGATAAAATAGAGAAATTGTAAAATAACTATTAGGAAAACACTTTAAGAATTAGAGATAAATGACAGATGATAGAAACCCACATGAAACATATTGATACAAGACAAGCAGTCTATGTAAGAGTTGTCTTGTCTAATAAAAATTGTTCACATAGGCAAATACTTTCCTTCTGCTTTCGCATATCGAGGCAACCAACTACACCACTGCGAGCATATGTAGGTAGGAAGCTCTCGGCTATCATAAGCATCCCTGAGTAGTTTGTTCCAGGGAGCTTGAAACAAATGAGGGAAAAATAATATCATGAAACATATTGATATAAGATTCAAGCTACATTATTTGGTAGTAGATATTGAAGACAAATAGAGGAATTGTATAATAGGTATTAGAATAACACTTGTTTGGTACTAAATATTAGACACAAAAAGAAAATTGTATTGAGTTCCCTGAAACATAGATAGATACATATGCACATATATATATGTATTCAATTCCCTTATTGATATATAAAAATATACATATAGGCAGATATACATATCCATATATGTAGAAGAAGAGCATTGTGGATCATTTGAGAATGCAACAACAATTTATATATACATATGTATATCTAAACAGATCTGTACACTATGTTTATTTGTATTTATGTAGACTACGATTTTAAATAGATTTTAAAATAGCATGTATAAGTATTTTCTACATTGTGAGAAAATCACTAGAATACAACCATAACATTCAATGATATAGCATTGAGATGTTGTTAAGAACAAAGCATTTAATCGTGCAATATGTGTAACATATTCATAATGCCACAATGGCTCTTCTGACAATGCAACTGAATCAATATATTTTCTTGCATATTTTGGAGTATACTTTCCCACACTGCAACATTGAATATTGCATTTACTTCCTACTATGGCATCACACCACAATGCTAGGATGATATATATATATATATATACATACATACATACATATATATACACATATATATACATATACATATACATACATATATATAAATATATATACATGCATATATTCTAAATTCGAGCTCCATTATTTGGCACTAAATATTATAGACAAATAGGTAAATTGTAAAAGAACTATTAGGAAAACATTGAAGAACCACATATGTCTAATTCTTAAGTATTATCCTAATACCTCTTAGAACTGTTACATAGACTGTTTGTCTTGTACCAATATGTTGCATGATATTCTTTTTCCCTCATCTGTTTGAAGCTCCTTACAATAAACTATTAGTTGTCGTTGTTTTTTTGTTTGTATGGCAAGAAAATATATTGATTAAGTTGCATTTTCGAAAGAGCCATTGCAGTGTTTGTTTGGTATCAGACTATTGTAAGAATTGTCACCTTCGGGTTTGTTCTATAGCAGATTTGAGGGTTTTAAAACTATTGTGCTCTGGAATTTGTAAGTCATTTTACATGGGTATTTTTCATAAATGATTTGTCCATAATATTGAATACCAAGCAATGTAGCTTGAATTTACAATTAATTTTGTGTTTTTATACGCATTTTGGACAGATTATTACATCATATAATTGTTGCCATGTAACATAGAGAAAACTGCCTAGAGATAATTTTTTTGATAAGTTGAAAAGATAATTGTAGAAACATGGACAAATGTAATGTGTAGAATAGACTATGGTTATTGTAGTAAAGTGTATATAAGAATTTGGTTGAAGTTTCCACCGGGATTTTCATCAGCCCAGCCATGAATTAGATTTGTCAGCGCCAGAGATGCCCCAGTCGGTAGGGACTTGACTAGGTTTTTTTGTGGCAACATGGAGTTTGGTAATTACGTGGGTTGGTGGTAGTGGATTTGGTGTCCTCAATACATGAAAGCTGAATGGTTGTGTATAATATTTAGTAATAAATAAGTGTTATCCTAATACCTCTCATACAATTACTCTATTTTTCTTCAATATATATGTGTATATGTATCTATCTATGTTTCAAAGCATTGATTTTTACATACAGTTCAAAGCAGAACCGATTTCGTAGATGAAATACACATATAACATTAAAAGGAAGACATCAAAGAAATAGCAAAGGTTTTTCTTCAAAGCATACAATGTATACAAATAAAGTTATAAACATATCTAATTTTGGTATGTACTGGAACGTATCTAGCCATGTAGAAAGAAAAGGGGTGAATGTATAACTTTGGTATCTACTGGAGGATATCTAGCCCTGCAGAAAGAAAAGGGGTAAATGGATAAGTTAGTAAAATGTAAATTTATAAAACAAACCTTGATTATGGTTACAACTATGGTCACTTTTAGGCACCAATTGTTCCACAGATGAGCTTCATATCTCCTCGTCCATCTATGCTTGCATCAAGGCCAACATCATATTGCTGCAAAGCAACATTTTATTTCAATCTATCAATATATATATATATGGTTAGATGTGTATGGAACGACAAAAAAGATAGTGGAAAAAAAACTTATAGCAACAATAGGGGGATGAGACAGTGCAGATTGCAGAACACAACACTTGTTAAACCACCCAATTTTTCAACCAGTGGAGGTGCATGGTAGGTTTTCACCATTATGTACCCATTGAGCGAGGCAACCAACTCCACCACCATCAACCCATGTGGTCAACAAACTCCACCATTGTTGTGAACAGGCCCGGGCAAGGCCTCACAAATTGCATGGAGTGTTATCATATATTAAGAAAAAAATGCAATGTACAAAAGACTATATATTTCTGAAAGCAATATAGAGGAAGAGCGAAATAGTAAAATTTTTAAAAGAGAATAATATAGATCAACATTATACATATGCATATACATATACATATACATATACATATACATACACATACACATACATATACATATACATATACATATATATACATATAAATATACATATACATATAGAAATACATATAGAAATACATATACATATACATATATACATACACATACATATACATATATATATGTATACATACATACACATATACATATACATATGCATATACTTTTCACCCTTTGTTTATTGTTTATAGTTATCTTTGTGCATCATTTGCATTATACTCATTACCATATGACCAATTGCAGTTAGATATTCTTTCTTTGGTCAAAAAAATATGGTTAGAGTTAGTAATTTTTTCACCTCTTCTATTCTCCATGTACTTGGCACTAAATATTATAGAAAACTAGAGAATACTTACCCAATGCTTTTAATGATGATGTGGAGCTTACCTCTTCAACAAAGGATGTTCCTAAATGTTGCTCATTGGTCAATAAGGATTGGAAAAAAATTATGAATTTAGAATTGACAAGGAAAATATTACATAGTAAATGTCTTTTTAATAGCTCTTTTACATTTTCCCTATTTTTCTATAATATTTAATGCCAAATAATGTAGGTTGAATTTTGAATTGACAAGCCAAATGTTATATAGATTGCTTGAGGTATGATATAATTTTACCTCTATCTTAGTTTTATATTTATTATACCTAGATGCACATCTATATTTGACCTTTTTTGTCTAGGCTAATCAATCAATTGGTAGATTATTAGTTAATTATTTTAATATACATATGCATAGAAATACATGCCATACTTGAAGTTATGGATTAAATAATAGTTATGAAAATATGGAAAATTAAAGGATTGCCCCTTTTTAAAGAGTTAGTATTCATGTCTTTAATTAATAATATTTAATAAAAAGTATTCTTTAAAAAAATGTCAGTCCATAACTTTAGGTATGGCATATTTTTCCCAATGCTTATGTGGCAATAGATGATTTAATACTTTCCTATTATTTATTTTCATTATTTTTTATTTGAATATTAGTTATGATGGTCAAAGTAACTACACACAAACATATAAAAAAAAATATATGTATCCATGTGGATATAAATGTATATCTATGGATTATCACAAGAGGAACAACATGGTTTGAACATTGCAATATATAAAAATATATATACAAGTATTGTACAAATTTCTTCGTTAACCATTTTTAGTATTTGACTATTGTTATATGTTTTCCATTGAAGATAATATTGATATTCAATGATTATAAAGGGAAGAAGTGTATTTAGAATACACATAGAAGAACTAAAAACTCCAACATATACGAGGAATCAAGAATCATAGTGACAATCTAGACTAAAAACAATATGGGCACCGTGTTAAAATCAAATGGATGGGAGGTCAATGAATGTGAAAATATATATATGCAAACATAGGAATAAATTATGTTCATATTTGTAAAATAGAAGTCTTAGCATCCCATAGTGAGCATTAAAAAGGAAAGACTAGGAGAAATGTTGAAAAGAGCAAATAAAGTTTAGGCCTCGCTAGTGGTTTTTCTCGAGTAGGTGATATCTTTACTATGTCTAAAAGAAAAAATTTACACCGCCTGAAATCAACTTTTTGATTCGTCAATCGTAGCCTAAGGCTGTGAAGTTATTTATATTAATTTCAATAGGGTTTACACTAGTTCATCCAGCGGCTAGACTTGTGAATTTTACAAAATGGAGATCATCCCAACTCCCATTACTATATACAAATACATAAATCCAAGTTAGCTCGTGGATGCATGTCCAACTTGGATTGTGTACTGTGGTAGGTTTCTTTGGCGCTAAAACTCGTCCTAATCTGTGTTGAATACTCTCGTCCCAACATCCTTCACATCCCAAATCCTTAAGTAATGTTGCATTCTGCCTCTTATTTGCGGTTTGAGAGATTGATCCCTCACGCAAGCTGAAGAGAGATGGGATGGCATCTTCCTTTCACTAGAGATGTGGCTATTGGGATCGGTTGAGCTGGGCATCATTTGAACAAGAACAAGCCTTAATGTTGGCAATAGGATGAATTGCCCATATGCCAAAACAAGCACAGGTGGCTTAGCCTCTGGAACCCATTTGGCACATGTATAGCAAACTTAGAATCAAGTTACCCTTGCATTGGCGAGAGCATCGACCTCTTTATTTCCCTCCCTATAAATATGATTGACTATATATAGTTTGAAATATTTTAACATTTCAATTACTCTTCAGAGGAGTGCCCGAAGCTTCCAATTTTGAACCTTACCACTCCTAATGGCGTTTACTACCAATGTCGAATCTCCTACTATTGCAATTTTAGTAGCTCCAATCTCCTTACAGAGCTTAATCCCCTGAGTCAGTGCCAGGAATTCTTCCTCGTTATTTGTCCCGAAAGAAATGATTGTCTTTCCTTGCCAATCTCTTACTATACAACCCGCCCCTGAAGGTCCCGGGTTGCCTTTAGAGGCCCCATCAAAATTCAGTTTAAGCCAACCTTGTTTGGGTGGAGACCAAACAGTAGAGGAGCGATCTTGTTTGGTTTCCAAATTGCCTTGACCATACCATGTTGGGATCCACAACAATGGCCAAGTTAGCCTAATCTTGGCATCCCATTCTGAGAAGGTCTTTCCTTTAGCTGCTCTTTGTTCAATCTTGGTGTTAACAGTTTCAACTAAGACCACTTCTATTTTACTGATCAAAGACACAATTCCCATCTTTTTATCTTGGAATAGATGCCTATTCCGTTCTTTCCATATCTCCCATGCCAAGATCGATGGGCTTATAATCCATATATCCCCATAGACTGATTTATTTTTGAGAGATGGCCAGGATAACAGCCAACTTAGAAGATCTTTGGGCATTGCACAGGACCACCCTAATCTTTCACAAAGCCACTTCCATCATTGTTGTGCATAAAGACAACCCAGGAGTAGATGGTTGGATGACTCTTCCGCCTATTCACATAACATGCATCTTGAAGGACCTTGAAAACCAAGGCGGGTAAACCTGTCTGCAGTTAGAATTCGGTCTTGCATAGCTGCCCAAATGAAGGTCCCTGCCCTAGGGAGGCAAACATTGCTCCAACATAGGTAAAGAGGAAGTCGCTCTACTTGTCTCACATGCTCCTTATGTAATGCTTTGTATCCATCTCTCGCATTGTAACTACCTATCTTTGAGCCCGCCCATACCAGAGTGTCTATTCCATTACGTATAGTCAGAGACCTACCTTGTAAAACTTCTAGCAGACATGCCACTTCTCTTTGGGGTAGGTTTAGATTTGTGAAATCTTTCCATTTCCACTCCATGACCGAGTTTCTTACTTCTACTATTATGTAGTCCTTAACATAGATACCCCAATTCTCCTTTAATTTGCTTTTGATTGCTGCCACTTCTATGAGGCTGTCAAGGCTCGAAGCACCTGCCCACAAGTCTTCCCAAAAGAGTGCTTTGCTACCATCATGTATATCCCAGGTTAGATAGTCACAAACCACCTTTTTGCATTGTTGCATAAAGTTCCAAATACGAGAGTCTTTAGGGGGGTTAGCTATGGTTAATATATTCACGTCTAATTCGTCCTTTAAGTACTTCTGATGGAGGATCTTTGCCCACTTATTCTGAGGTTCCTTATGCATGCGCCAGACTAGTTTTTCCCCCAGGGCCTTGTTTTGCAATTCCAAATGCTTGAATATGAGCCCTCCAGCCTCTTTAGCCTTGCAGAGTTTTTCCCAAGCGATTAGAGCTAGCTTCCTTTTCTCAACGTTCCCTTGCCAAAAAAACTGCCTATAGATCTTGGTGAGATTTGATACACAGTCACTTGGAAGACACATTATAGACATTAGGTATATTGGAAGAGCTAATAATACAAATTTTATCAGTGTAATTCTTCTGGCCCATGTTAACCACTTGGCCTTCCA
The DNA here is from genome assembly GCA_007258455.2 of Sequoia sempervirens. NCBI lineage: Eukaryota > Viridiplantae > Streptophyta > Pinopsida > Cupressales > Cupressaceae > Sequoia > Sequoia sempervirens. The sequence goes on along the minus strand of VDFB02105785.1, from coordinate 244,379,442 downwards.
TGCGTTCACCTTAGCATTGGTTTTCACCTGAAGGGGATTCCATAGTCTAGTTGACCTTGTTCCTTTTGCCAGAGGAACCCCTAAATATATGCATGGTAGTTTTCCTTTTTTGAAGTTTAGGATCCTCATGATTTCCTTTTCTTTTTGGACAGTTGTGTTAAAAAAGAAAACTTCAGACTTATTCTCATTCACTTTTTTCCCAGATGCCTTAGCATATTTCCTCATAATAGTGTTCAAATGTATTGCCTCTCTCCTCTTTGCAGTGCCCAATAGAAATGTATCATCAGTAAATTGTTGATGCATTATTGGCTGAGTGTCGCTAGTTACTGTGATTCCTTCAATTTGGGCAGAACTAAGAGCATGTAGTATGGTTCATCCTAAAGCTTCAGCCATTAGGATGTATAGGAAAGGAGAGATAGGGTCTCCTTGGCGTAACCCCCAAGAGACTTCAAAAAACCCCTTAGGTGTACTGTTAACTAATACTGAAAACTTGGGAGTTGAGATGCAAGTATATATCCAATTCAGCCACCTTTTGTTGAATCCAAAGGCTTCCAGTACTTTGATCAAGAACCTCCAATCAACTATGTCATAGGCTTTTCGAATATCCAGTTTGATTATCATACTAGCTTGCTTGTTCTACTGAATAGAATGTATTGCTTCTTGTGCTAGGATTACTCCATCCAAGATTGATCTACCTGGAACAAATCCCGTTTGTTCTTCTGCCACTAATGATGGGAGGATCAGTTTTAATCTATTTGCCATGACCTTTATCATAACTTTGTAAATTGTATTGCATAAGGCGATTGGCCTATAGTCATCCAGTGATTCTGACTCTTCTTTCTTAGGGATGAGAGTTATGAATGTATTATTGACTTCTTTGAGTAAATTTCCTAAATTCCATGAAGCTTCTATCGCATCTGCTAGTTCATCCCCCAATAGATACCAAAATTTTTGAAAGAAGATTGTCGGTAGGCCATCTGGACCTGGAGATTTTTTAGGGTGCAATTGGAAAAGATCATTCTTAATTTCTTCCCTGGTGAATTTGGCATTTAACATCTTGTTTTGTTCTTATGTCACCAGTTTAGGGATGTTTCTTAGCATCTCTTGTTGCTGTTGTAGAGCTGAACCATCAAAATTGTTTAGAAGATTGGTGAAGTAATTTACTATTTCTACCACCAATTCCTTAAGCTCCTCTATCCTCTGCCCATCATCCCATTTTAGACTGGTTATCCTATTCACACTCATGCGTTGCCTAGTACTATTATGATAGAATTTTGTATTCTTATCTCCCTCTTTTAGCCACACCTCATGGGATTTTTGTCTCCAAAATATCTCCTCTTTGGCTAATACCTCTTCATACTTTCCTAGGAGCTCTTTTTCTTTTAAGAAACTTTGCTGATTCATTCCATTTTGGATAATATCCTCTTCAACTTTGTTGAGTTCTTCTTCAATGTTTTCCTTTGACTCAAATATGTTCTTGAAACAATTCCAATTCCAATCTTTAATCTTTCGTTTTAGCTCCTTTAGCTTGGTTGTAAAACGATGCATCTTCGAACCAGTAACTTGAAATTCGGCCCACCATTTCTCCACTAGGCCTGAGAAGTTCGAATCTTTGAACCACATATTCTCGAATTTGAACGGGGAACGGGCAGGGCTCTTATCTTCTTGTATGTCCAGCTGGATGGGAAGGTGGTCTGAACTAGCAAAGGGGGAAATAATCGCTTCAAAGAGAAATGGGAAGTTGTCTAAGCTTCCCCAGAATAAAAACCTATCCAATTTCTCTGCTATCATACATGGACCTATCCTTCTGTTCGTCCAAGTAAAGGTCCCATTTCTGAAATCTATGTTTAGCAGGTGATTCCTAATAATCCAATCCCAAAAATCCTTTTGTGACTGATTTTCCCCATGTATTCCTCCAGATTTGTCTGAGTCCTCCAATATCGCATTGAAATCCCCAGCCACCAAAAAACATTTTCCTTGCATAGACTGCAAAAACAACTCCAACTCCTACCATAGATTTCGCTTTCTGATTATTGAATTAGGCCCATAGATGTTTATGAGTCCGAACTTTATTTTTGAGTGAATATTGTAAACCCAATAGCTTTGCCAGCAAGGATTTTCTACAATCATCTCGATCTTCACTAAATTTGGTTTCCAAAGGGTAGCAATGCCTCTAGAGGCCCCACTGGCTTGGACCCCCGAAACATTCCATCCTGGCACTTTCTTCTTGAATCTTTCCATATCCTCTTTACTCATTTTTTACTCTTGTATCAGAATTATGTTTGCGTTGGTCAAAGAGTCTTCTTTTGACCAAACGCTGTTTGTTAGGGGCATTTAAGCCCCTAACATTCTAGGATAGTAACTTCATGGTGACCCAGGAAGGGGGGCTCCCTTTCCTGACCTCAGCAACATGGTTAATTTTTGTTGACCTTCAGCATCTCCTGCCATGGCTCTAAGCTCTTGCAGTGATTTTCTCCCCCTTGACTTATGCTTTCCACAATTTGGTTTTTATTTGTTGGATGCCACTTGTTTGATCCCAAGGATACCTGCCGCTTGATCTTCCTCCTGAACTTATGCTTTCCACAATTTGGTTTTTATTTGTTGGATGCCACTTGTTTGATCCCAAGGATACCTGCCGCTTGATCTTCCTCCTGATCTTCCATTTCTGCTACTGCCTTTAATAGAAGTCATTGTTCAGCCGTACACAAGGCATCATTAACAGTGTCCACACCATCACATTCTGAGTTAAGCTCAAGGGCTTCCAAATCTCCTAACTCTCCTTCACCCATGGTTAAAGCCAAAAGACCTTCGTTTATTCCTTCCTCTACTCCAGGGTGTTCATTTCCCCAGAAAGGGATCGCTTCAGACTCAGTTTCCTGCTGCTTGAACGGGGCTTTGGTGAACTCTTGGGTAATGTCTTCGGCCATTTCATTCTCAAGAGAGACTTTTCCTGGAGTTTGTGGTGTTTGATGGGACTTGTCATTGTCTCCTCTCAGGACATCTGACCCCTGCTCTTGATTATTGAGGGCCCCCGCTGCCAAGCCTTTCACAGGTTCCATTATAGGGAATGCTTCTGTGTTTTTTGGAACTTCTAAAGACCCTTTCGTCCTCAAGTCTTGACCTTGGGCAACAGCCCCATATGCCATTCCTGGTTATACTATTTTCCTAAGGGGTCTTTGTCCCGCCCACCCTTCATTGAGAGTTTGTTCAATGGTTTTGCCTGCCCCAGCCGAATAGCTAGCAACGAATCCGCTACTCAATACGCATTTGCCCCCTTTCCTGTCTATTGTTATTTTCTGGATCCATCCTCCATTTTCTATGAGGATCTCCAAATTATCCAAATATATGTAGTCTGTATTTAAGTTCACTAACAGTTTGATTCTGTCTGATTTCTTCATAAAAAAGTCCTCAAATCCAATCAAAGATCCTATAGCTTCCCCAATCTTGCTGAGTGTTTCTTCACTCTAATATTTCGCCGGTAAATTGTCCAGGCTAACCCAATGTGGAAAGGCATTTGGCTTGTGTGTTTTAGGATTAAAATTTGGAATCCAGTCCATTTTATAGAAACAGAAACCGTTATAGAATATGGGTTCCCCATGTAGAATTTTGTGTTTGATGCATTTTTTAGAACATTCTAAGAGAAAATATTCATCCAATAGAGGAGTGGCTTTTACCCGGCCTTCAAAATGCATTGCAAACCAATCCTTGAGTTCTTGTGTTGAAGCACCTTCTCCAGACCATTTAACGAATAACCCCAACTCTTTGAGGTAGTCCCATCGAGGCTGTAAATAACTATTCGGGATATGCATGATTTTATTTCTCTTGTCAGAGGGCGAAAAGGGTTTCGAGTCCTAGAATTTTTCCTTCGGCACCCAAGCCCTTCTCTCGTTGGAGATACCATTTTTTCCATTGAGATGGTGATGGTAATTTTGGGAAGCCCAGGCTCCGTTGTTTCTGGCCTAAGAGAAATTAGGGGGTCTGCCATTCCTTCTGTTCCCTGGCCATCCATTCTGTTGTCTTTGGCGATTTTGGGGTTGTGAATTATATCTACTCCCACCACTCGTATTACGATCATTATGCCCTCTGCCTTTGTATCTTCAGAAATCAGCTTCCTGCCTTCCTGATTTGTCTCAACCAAGATTGACTCTACCTCGCTTTCCTTCCCTCCAATCTCTATTTTGTGGAAACCCTAATCCAATGTATGTTTGTTGTCCTCTTTCAGAGACCTCCTGTGGATTATGGAGATCATCGCACCCTGGATTAGTAACCTCGTGCAGTCTCCGGGAGCTCCTTGTCTGCTGTATCCTCCCAAACTCCGTGACTCTTCTCTTCTTCAGACCTCCGCTTCGGCCATGGATCCCATTTTTCTTTAGGGGTATTTGGGGTATCATGTCGTTTCTTTGTAGGTTTACTCGCCCTCTCTGGTAGCTCACCCCGTGGTCGGTATTCTGGATGACATTTGTCAACCCATTGTCTATCTTTGAATACCCACTGTGGGGTATGATCCAGGTCCTTCTTTTCCTCGATTTCCTTTGTTACTTCATCCCCCCAGCTTAACCTTGCAGGCGCTGCTTCGTTCTTCTTCACTTCATCCTTCTTCATAATATTTATATATTATATATATAATATTTATATATTATATATATAATATGTATATATTAGGTATATATATAATATATCTTAATTTAAATAAATATGTTTATTTTATTATTTAAATATATATATATTATATATATGTTAAATAATAGGGAATATTTTTTTTAATTAGTTGGAGTATTTAAATAAATAAAAAATTGTTATGAACACCTATTTAAATGATTTTGAAATATTTAAATATAGATATATAGTTTTTTTAATGATTAATCTATATGCATTGAAAGAAATTGATTTTTTAATCAGATGATTTTACATAAAAAGTTGATTTTGATTATGTTGAATGATTGTGAAACACAGAGTTAAATCGTTAAATTTAAATTTCTCAACGTTGCGAATCAAATCTTATTTATTTTTGAATAAATTCAAGTAACGTTGATTGAGTTGAATTGGATTTAGGAAATCCTAACATTAGTTTATTTAATTGCCTGAAATGCTTTCTAGTGATGTTCTTGTTCATTCTCTTGGTTGGCCAATTGTGTCAATTGTTATGTAAGTCTTCCAGATTGGGGGTTGTCGTATTGCCTTCGGTAGTGCGTCTAAATGTATCCAGTGTTATTCTCGACCATCAAGAACAGGATGTGTGGACTTTATGTCGTGGGTAGGGAGTCATTCTCCTTAGGTCGCACTTGTGTACCCTTGGGTGTGGAGTTATTCCACGTGTTGTCTTAGAGGAGTGGCTTGCAATGAGGGCCGACACACAAAGTGGTGTCAAGGAAACTCTTTGTAAGTTAGTTAATTAAGTGATAACTGTTGCCCAATTTTTCACCTATGGGCTCAATCAGGCAGGGCATCTGTGTTCAGGTGTTCATGAAGGCCTAATGGAGGCATTGTTGTGCATGATTAAATCATACCCTTGATGCGAAACAAGGTATTTCCGTTGAAAGGTCGGCCTCAGTCAGTTTGACATATTTACCCTCTAAGGAGAAAGTCGGCAAGACCTTCCAGATGTCTTGCCGACTAGCAGGGGTTCCATCAAGTCTGAATGTTTCACATTGGGATCCTATCGGCATAAGATTATCAAGGTCTCCCCAACCCATAATGCATTTTGGTTAAATACGCTTCTGTGTTGCCTATCGGCAAGACCCCAGGAATGTCACGGCGAGTGGAATTCATATGCAGGTACCTATCGGCAAGAAAAAATCATTGTCCTAGCAACTAATAATTTCCCCATCGGCATGAGGATCTCCTTCGGAGAAAGGTCTTGGCGAGATCTTTATGTCTCACCAACCGGTGACAGAGGGATACACATATCGGCGGGAGATTTTACATTGGGGAGATGTCTTGGCGAGTGCTAAAGGTCTCACCGACAAAGCACAAAATGAAATGCTCTCGATGTAACGTCTCGACGAAAGCAGAAGGTCTCACCGAAAGGATGCCTTCGGCGTATGTAAGCGGGCTTCGCTAGGAGGTCTTACCGAAGACGAAGGTCTCGCCAACAATAGTTCATGAGGTGGCGTCGTCAAAAGGAAGCAAGCTCAGGGTGAGGTCTCTCCGACCACGCGATGTCTCCCCGAAATGAAGTACGCCCTCGGCGAAGGAAGGGAGTTCGCCATAAGGTCTCAGCGAATGAAGCTTGTCTCCCCGACTGAAGAAAAAGTAAACTCATCGCCGAAAGATAAGGAGCCCGGCGAGAGGTCTGGCCGATAGGCTAATGTCTCGCCAACAACAGAGGGGCCTCGCCAAGAGTTGAAGCCGTCGCCATGAGGTCCCAGCGACTAACCGAAGTCTTTCCGAAAGGAAACAAGCTCGGGGAGAAAGATCCAACAAAGCAGAAGGTCTCACCGACCAACAGAGGGTCTCCCCGACATAAAAGACATTGGTGTAGCTTCCAGCCGTCGGAGTGATGTCTTTCCGACATGGTGTGGTCTCAACGACTGAAGCAGGTATCGGTATGACTAGTGGGCCTCGCTATGAAGTCTTCCCGACTTGCCAGAGTCTTGCTGAAAGAAATGTAGAGCTCGGCAGAATGGAGTGCATTCGGGGTGACCTCAATCAACTCCTGTCGAAGACGAGGGGTCTCGGGGTAACATTCTGCCTTCGATAAAAAGTCTCACCAACACTTGGGTGTATTGCCGATGTTCTGAGGGATGACAAGGACGACTTCGATATAACTTTTGGGCTCGCTAAGAACTCTCATCGACAGTTCCATGTTATGCCGATGGTTGCAGGAGGATTTAATCACATCGGCGAGACACGATTAGTGTCTCACCGACATGTGATTCTACATGAGGAGCTTTTGACCGCCCAAAGAATCTACGTGGAGTATGCTTAGCCAATCAGAGGAAGCTACGAGTGAATCGTTGGCAGTTGAACCAGATGAAGAAGATTAACAGGATGAAAAGCAATGTGTATCTGTTCTAAGCTCGGAGACATTCAATGCAGCTCGGTTGGGAAGATTAGGAGGACACGAGGATTAGAAATGAATGCGGTAGCTACGAAAGATCTGAAGGCTTCTCCAGGGAATGACTCTTCACCGACATGGACACGCAGGGTGCAACATTAATTTCAATCAAAAGATCTAAGGGCAGATCTTTCTGAGATGGATATTTTTGTAAGCCAAAAGGGGCCGACATACTTTTGTATATAAGGCTTTTTTTCCTTCTTGTGAGGGAGTTCTCCTTATGCTTTTCTAAAGTCTGTGACTTTTACAGTCCTCTCTCGGATTAGCAGAATTTTGTAACTCATTTTGGAACATGTTATATAAAATTTACCTCGATTACCATTGATGGTTCATCTTTTCCTTCTAGTTCTTGTGAAGCATTGTGCATTTTTTAAGTGATTCATCAAGCTACTTAATGAAATATTTCTTTTCCTTATAGCTTTGTTTCATGTTAGCATGCCTTTCTTTGCAAAAGTGGTATCATGTAGGTTATAAACCGTGTTTACTCAATTGCGCATGAGCTTTTAATTAGTGAAAGTCTATTTTTTCCTTCTTGAAAGTGTGTGCATGTCGAACCTGTTTGTATGCATAATCCACAAAATCTTGTTGTGCAGTCCCATATCCATCATCAATACTGAAGTGTAACTCGAGTATCTCATTGTTCTTATCAGTTCGGTGTATCACCTTAGTTAGTTTTATTTATATGTTCTCCTTCTCCCTTTCCCCTTACAAGATCAATAGTTTTAGGTGACACCAAAGGAAGCCGGCCTTCTCTGGAGGTTGACCTCTATCTACAAGTGACCTACAGCTTTAGAGGTCTTCCCATGTTACACTGAGGTGTTGAACATCAGGTTCAACAAGGGTGCAATTTTAGGTGATAACAATAACGTAATAAACTTATTAGAGGTTTAGGTTGCATCAAACACTTAACAAGATTAATTTTGCCTCACTCATGGACACAAGGTCTTGTATAGACTTGGGATGAGACGAGAAGGCCTGGAATGGCAAGATTGTTATCTCGTCTCTACGAGAGATAACTGATTCCGCATTGGTTTGCATGAGGGGCCAAAAGTCGTTAGAGGTTTCCAAGATATCCCAAGATGGAGGTCGGGACCTAGGAAGACTTACCAAGATATCCCATGTGACATTGTGATAACACTTCTCTTAAGTCAACAATATGTTTGTATCAGTAATGCAATGGATTATTTAACTCTGGAGGCAATGTAACGTTTGTGTTATGTGATGTTGTACTTGTATTTAATTCAGTTCAGTTTTGAGTAGCCTGTGTCTAGAGGTAGATGGTCTTGCCTAGGAATCCTTGTTACTATCTCCTAGCACGGGGGGTGAGCCTTCGGGTATCAAATGGTTGGGTGGAACGTGCACCTTAATCCGTTGGGTTGTCCTTTTGTTCGTGTGGATGAGATTTCCAGTAAGAGAGCTCGTGGGATCCAGTTCTTCTCATTCTTTATTCTTTTTAGTTATTATTGTAATTTATTACCCCTCTTTGTATCGAGGTGGAAGATATAATTTGTAACCTTGTTTATTGGATCTACCTCATTCGGGGAATGAGTGTTGTAATCATATTGTAAATTATATTATTGGAAACATGTGGTATCTCTTATGCCTTGATGTAATTTTATCATGTATGGAATATATGTGCACTTAATTTGTTAAGCAATTAAATGTTATGGTTTTAATTCATGTATCTCGTGTGGGTTTAAGTAAACTCAGTCTCGTAACCTTAGGGGTTGTTGGCAATGGGTAGTGAACTTTCATGTTTTTGTACTTAAAATATATATATATATTGTGTTTGAGTAGTTAAAGCAGTGATATATGAGCTTTCACATAATTTTTTTTAGGTTGTTCAAAAGATAATTGCATTTCTTTTTTGACTTTGTAACCTAGATTTTAGGCACCAGTCTAAGTATGAATGTTGGTTACATGTCCATGGTCATTATATTTCAAATAAATTTCCTTTTATGTTGTATGTGAACTATTTGTAATTCTTGGCACATTCCATGAGAACATTTATGTTTCAACAATATCCTAGCATAAATAAAGTATAAATTCATCTGATATTGTTCAAAATTACCCTCCTAGGTCTTGTAGAACCTAAAGTGTAGAGGAGAATATTGTAAAAATCAATCTCATGTTCACTGGCCAAGCTCTTGAAACATTTAAGCATAAGGATTGGAAATTCTATAGATAGTTTTAGGAATCAATTGGGATTTAGAAATAAGCCAACAGGGAACACTCGATTAAATTAGTAACAATTACTCCAAGGCCTATGTCAACTTTGAATTTCTTTATAAAAAGTTTATTGAGATCATCAAAATAAAGAATAAACCCTCAAGGGAGCAAAAATAACTACTCAATAGAAAAATATTTGAAAGTGTGTAGAAATAACTTTGTTAACAATTATTCTCATAAATAAAGACCAAAAATGTAACATTGTAAGATATAAGATGTGTAGATCAAGGTCACCTTTACTATCATACATAGAAAATCATGGTTTCAAAAACCCCACAAGTAATAGAAATGTTGTGCAGTATTATAGGACAATGGTGCTTGTTTAGAATCCATAAATCACCATTGTCATTAGGATTTGTGTCCATTATTTTTTCTACCTAATCTATTTTGTGAAATAATGCATATAGGTTAGAGAAAGGAATTGTAACTAAATAAGAACCTCTTTAGAGGATGTGTAGAAAGCAAGAGAAATGGATGAATTAATGGATTGGGACATAGGAATTGAAGAAGAAATGTACTTAAGGGTTTGGGATGTGATATGGGATATGGAAGTGGGTTGGCTAGGTGAGGTAACTATAGGTCCAATAGTAGAGTAAAGAAGTGTGAAATTGTGGTGCATCATATAGGTCATGGGTATTAATGGGAGACATATTTAAGAGCTAGACTAGAAGGTGGAGGATAAGTAGAAAAGGGGTAAGTGTTAAATGGTAGGGCACTAATAGCCATGGTACTATGAGGGTGATTAGTGGTAGTGGAAGGGATAATGATGAAAGAGAGATCTATGATAGAGGTGGATATAGATACACTGTTCATTTTAGAATAAATAAACTTATCCAAAATTACTTGCAAAACCTTATGTCTAAATGGTTTACTTGCTAACATATTTTCTATTTGTGTAGGATTCTTAGCATTAGCCAAACTAGCCAAGTTATTTGAAAAATCTTGATTATCCACATGTGCAAAATGATCATTGCCATCATTGTTCTCATCATGAATATCATTACACACTTCATTTTTATTGATGTGGATCATGCCAAATTTTACACAGGAACTCCTAGGTGGCATGAACAAAAGATAGAAAAGGAAAGCTCAAAGGTCCAATTTCAAATTGAAAAACCTAAGATAACAAAGGCACATTAGATATAAAAATTAAACCCCAATGTTGTAGCCAAAGGTGGGTGAAAATAGTATCTCAATAAATCACACAAACCTTAATAGAAATTAATATATTAGTGGAGCACAAATGTAAAAGGAAGAGTATATATGAAAATAAGATGTAATCTTATAAAAATGCAAATCTAAAAACCCTAATTTACAAAAATCAAGAAAGAAGGTTGGGTGTCTAGGATTATATAACTTCACCAAAATGACAAGTAAAATAGGGTTTTCTTAGGGTTAATATAGGCCAATCCAATAAAATGCACACATAATCAACCATCAACCTAAATAAGATAAATTTGGCAATGATAGTTGGATAATTGAATAATTAAATGTTGAACTAGGAAAGTAAACACAGAGGAGGGTGGTACTTAGGTCAATAACAAAATAATGATGCAAATGGATAAGATTATAGAATTTGTATGTTGTCAAACCTTGAAATTAGTGTCTCTCAATCAATATAAATACTTGAAATTGTTCATTGGATCTCTATGTTATCAGAGGATAAGTTCACAAGTTTAGGATAGGTTGACAACTGTGAATTTGTTATTGTACTTGGGATTCATCTTAAAAATCTATAGAGTTGTATCTTGCAACTTTACCTGGTACACAATCTTTTGCTTTGGCTTTTCTAGGGATTGGGGGTAGGTAGTATTAATAAATACCTTGTTAGGTTGTGTGACTAAGCCCTAAGGGCACTACACCTTAATCAACCCCTTGAAATTAAAAAATATTTAAAAAAGTAGGAAAGCACCTAAAATACATAATTTTAACTCTTTAGTTACACCAAATTCAAATGTATTGCTATTAGTTTCTCTATAAAAATAAATTATCATTTTAGGTGACAATTAGAATAAATTTGCATTGAATTCCATTAAATATTTTCATAGAACATTAAATATTTCCAAATTTGTGTTTTATTGGATTAAGGTAGAACTTCTAGTTGACCAAATTTAAATTTTAAATTTTAAATTGCAAAAGGACAATTTCATAATTGTAAGGTCATACCCATGTCCACATGCTTGTCTTGGAATGTAATAATTGTAAAATATAGGTGACAAACAACTAAATAGAGCTAAGTGCATTAATAGGTGTTATAATTAGCTAGATACAATAGGTGTATTATAATGTGCATGTAAATGGATAGGGTAGGGCTAAATGTATAAGGATATGTGTATGTGTAAGTGGATAAAGAGGCCAGGGTAATGAGCCCAATTTTGCACAATATTATGTCATTTTTCATTATGTATGTGTTAATACATTACCTCAAAATAGACACAAAACTAAATGAGAAATGACACAGGTATGCAAATTTTAGTATAAAAAATATAAAAAACATAAAAAAATATTATTCTTAAAAGAAAAAATATTGAAATATTCAAAATAAAAAATATCATCAAAATATAATATATCCTTGAATAGAAAAATTATGCATCTTAGGGCTATCCCTTGTGCATACCATCGACAATATGATGTGCCTTGATATTTAGTTAGATATAACACAAGAATTTGATGCAAAAGCATCACATTAGGACTAATGAACAACTCGATTCCCTATTAAAAAAAATTAATTTGAAGTTTTTCCACCTATTTTGGAAGCCATTGAACTCAGTATTTGTAGAATTTGTGTAATTAGAAGGAGAGGATGGAGAGTTATAGCGTACTTTAGTATTGGTACTTAGATTAAGAAATTAAGTAGGATGATCTAGAAATGGGAGAGGATGGAGATTTTGGTGGAGTGGTATGAGAATAGAGGAGGGAGCCACATGTGGGACACCAAAAACATTACATTTAGGATGGAGAGTTGGTCTACTTTAGTTTTGGTGCTTAGATTAAGAGATTAAGTGGGATCTAGAAGCTAGAGAGGATGGAGACTTTCGTGGAGTGGTATGAGAATAGAGGAGGGAGCCACATGTGGGACACCAAAAAAATTATAATTACAAAACAAAAAATATTAAAATATTCACAAAAAAATAAATCAAACCATAAGATAACCTTGAGTGAAAAAATGGTACATATTAGGGTTTTTCCTTATGCATACCACTACTAGCATGATGTGCCTTGATATTCGATTAGATGTAACACAATAATTTGATGCAAGAGTTGTTAGGACTAACAAACAACCCCATTCCCTATTGTAAATTTTAAAATTGAATTTTTTTCACCTAAGTTTGGGATCCATTCAACTTGATATTTGTAGCATTTATGTGCAACTAGAAGGAGAAGATGGGGAGTTGGTGCACTTTAGTTTTGGTGCTTCAATTAAGAGATTAAGTGGGATCTAGAAGTTGGAGAGGATGGAGATTTTGGAGGAGTGGTATGAGAATAGAGGAGGAAACCACATGTGGGAGAGTAGGGAGGTAGGATAAAGCATTTCATAAGAGACAAAACTATCATACTGCCAATGTCAGGGGTCTTTTTTCTTCAAGCTACAAGCAAATGGCTAGGGATTTATACATGGAAATAAGGGAAGAGTTGAGTTTCTTTTTCTCTTTATTGTGAATTCAATCAATAAAGAAAGGAGGAACTTGGAAAGAGAAAGAATATTACCATGCAAATAAGGATTTATCAATCAGGGTTACATGAAGGAGCAAGGGATTATAAATGATAAAAGATGTTTTTGTTTGGCTACAACAGTGTGGTAAAGGTGAAGGAGGCAATAATTAAAGACAAAGGAGATCATTAGATGGTATAAAAGGCTACTAGATAAATGAATAATCTAGTACATGCATGGATGAAAGAGAGATTAAAGCATCTACAACACAAAAGTAAGTCAAATACAAGGAAGACAAGGTGTGTGGGAGAGAAACTTGGATGGAGCCTATTTGTTTCTTGCACAAGCCAATAAGGTATGATATGAAATGGACCAAGAATATCTATGTGAATATGTGAAGGGTGATGGACCAAGTGAAGACTAATTTTAAAGGTGAATATGATGGCGTGACAAGTTGAGTGAGCATCTTGATGTTGTCTAGAAGTAAGTTCAAGCTACAAGGGGTTAACATTAAGGGAAGATGAGGAGGTCAATTGTTCTAAAAAAGGGGGAAGGCCAAAATCAATATACACATTCATGTATTAGAAACATAGTGATAAACAATATCCATGTATGCATTAGGTGATTGTTGAGACCTTGTTTTTAATTTAATGAAGAAAGAAAAATTTATTTAATGTGTTCCTATGTTATATGAATGTGATTTCTCTTTGTTTGTCCATGAATTAGGCTTTGTTCCCTACCAATCTCTTATTTTTTGTACGTGCTAACACATACTTCTCCATTATGGGTGTTTGAATGTGTATGTGTGCATATATGTGTTTATTTTTGTTGTTTATAGAAGCAAGGTAGAGTGTTTAGTTTGAGTGAAGTCATCAACAAATTTTTTTGTGTTGGATATGGGCTATATAAGTTGGCTTCAACAACTGCAAGACTACTTACAAAAAGTAATGCTTAATTATTTGGAAGGTTACATGCATTAATTTTAGCAATATAAACTCTCTCAAGCTTATTGTGAGGGATTTTATTTGTGGGTTTTGTGTAGAAACATGTGTTAGACACACAAGACAACTGAGAGGGGGGTGAATCAATTGTATATTAAAACATTCAAACCCTCATTACCGTCAAACCCTTATTATGCATCAACATGAAAGTAAACTAATAAAACATAAAAAAATTCAGAACCATACACCATAGAACACCAGATTTACGTGGAAAACCCTAATAAGGGAAAAACCATAGTGAGGATTAACTCACATATATGTGAATAAAAAAACCAATTACAAAAGGCTCACTACTGGAAGGGCTCACTACCCAGAAGAAAAGAATGGCTCACTGCCCAAAGGACTCACTATCTAGAATAGAAAGAGAATATAAGAAGACTATTACAAGGAGGTTCACTACCTCATAGCAACAAGAAGATCCACCACAAAAACTCTACACTGTTAGAGTAATCATACATTAGATAATAATTAATTAATCTTTAATTGATTATTAGTCTAATTTATTCTCACACACTTTAGCTAAACTTAGGATTGCTTTATTAATTGAGTTAATATTAGATCATTATGTCTCATCTCATGTGATGTTGACACTTGTCATGATCTAATCCCTTTCTCATTTAGGGCTTTGCTCTTATACGCATTTAACCCTTATTGTAAATATCTCTCTGATATTATCTGGAGCTTTCATATTTTCTTGAAAGTCTCTTTTGTAGCTTTTTATTGTTGAAGAATATTGCATATATTGTTTGCAGATCTCTTGCGTGGAAGTTGTATTTGTTTTTTGTTTGATCCTATGGCTCGTGGTTTTGTGCTTGTTTCACAATTCTAACATGCTATCAGAGCGTGGATTCAACGAACCCCTTCTCAATTTGTGAGGTTTTCTTCTTCAACAAGGGTTGCAGGCTTTAAATCTAAATCCCCTTTGATTTATTTACAAATTTTGGAGGTGGGAATTTTTTGGTGCATTTTTGTGTGAAAAGGACCTCACTGTTGGATTCAAAGTTGTCAAGAAAGTCAAATTTGGCTTTTGTTTCGCCTGATTTTGATTCCTGACGCCAAATCTACAAGGTTTTGAAGTGGCTACTTTTTTTGCCAAATCCATAGGGTAGCTTTATTTTTGGTGCATTTTGACGCAAAACAGATGTCACCATCGCGCTTAGAAGGCCCAAAAACCTTAAGATCGTCTATCAATCATCAAATTTGGTGAAGTTGGCATCTGAGGCAAAAAAAATTTGCCAAGAAGGTCGTACGGCCTTCCCTACACGCGAATTGAGCACCTCTAAAATTGGTAGACCCCTATTTCTAGTGGTTTTTTTGAAAAATTTGGTGGAGATAACTTTTTTCTCTACTCAACCCCTCTTCGTTGGGCTTTTCAGTTTTGCACCTCAACTTCTAGAGGCCATATCTCAGCCATATAGTGGTCTTTTCGAGTGCAATTTTTTTTGAAATGGGGTAGAATTTTGTGCTCTTTGTAGTGGTTCAGGTATTTTCTAGTTTGGACTTCTATTTTTCTCTCGAATTTTGTTTTCTCAGTGTTTTAGTTGTTCAATTCTCATTTTGGAGACTTCAACGGGCCATATATTATGCATTCAGACACTTTTTTGGGTGTCATTTTCTTTAAGTGAATGTTTTTTCGTGTAATTCATCATGGTGCTACCAATTTCCTCTTTTTTTGTCAAAGAATTGTATTTTTAGCATGTTGTCCTTTTTGGACCTTATGGGCTCACATTGCATGTATTTATGATTTTGTAAACGCGTTGAGATAAAGTGCCTCTGTATTGCACATATATTATGCGATCTTGCACATCACATTGTGCCTTATTGTACTTGCACTATGATATAAAGTGCCATGGGGGTTGATGTTTGCCTTTGTTTTTCCTTCATACCTTTCTCATGCGTGTGTGCCTTGGTTTGTGCACCCTTTATATCTACTTGTACTTTCATGTCTACACATTCAAATGTTCTTGGTTCTTTATCATGCACTACATTTAGGCATTCAGTTTCAGTGTACCTATCATACCTCTCTCTTGTCAGCATTATGGGGGGTTTCTACTATTGGTGTTAATGCTTCCTTGGTTTCACGTTGGAGTGAGCTATGTATATAGTATTTGTTCCTATGTACTAGGCGGATGCAGTGATTGGTTACTCATGCATTTCAATGAGATGGAGCACTTACCATATGGACACTCTCGCATTCCTATTTCTGGAGGCGACCTTCCATTTTCTCATGATCAATTCTTCAAACTTTTGGTACCTTTTCCATTTGTATCTTTGAGTTCCAAGTGTTTGCCTTTGTTTTCCATCTAATTAGAGTAGAGTGTCATTGGGGGCACTCATACAAATTATTTTCTTCTTGATCCTAATCATCATATGTTTCAGCCGAGGTTCTTTTTCAGCATTTCATCAGTCATTCTTTGACAAGGTTTGCAACTTCTTCATGCTTCAATGGTGTTCTTTTGTTCATCCTTTGTTCCTATCTTTTGGGAAAACATTGTCTTTTTTGGAGGCTTCTTCTATCCTTCACTTGGCTTTCATCTCTTTTTGGAGTGGAGTTTTTCCCATTAGGTTTTCTCTATTTCTCAACATTATAGAGATCTTTTGTTTGTACATGGGTACCTTATTTGGCCTTATTTTTCGGGACCCATCATGCATTCTTTTTAGGGTTTTTAGCTACTCCCTAAGTTCATCTTAAGGGGGGGTGTTAGAGTAATCATACATTAGCTAATAATTAATTAATTTTTAATTGATTATTTGTCTAATTTATTCTCACACACTTTAGCTAAACTTAGGATTGTTGTACTAATTGAGTTACTATTAGATCATTAT
The DNA here is from genome assembly GCA_007258455.2 of Sequoia sempervirens. Classification (NCBI taxonomy): domain Eukaryota; kingdom Viridiplantae; phylum Streptophyta; class Pinopsida; order Cupressales; family Cupressaceae; genus Sequoia; species Sequoia sempervirens. The sequence goes on along the minus strand of VDFB02105785.1, from coordinate 244,362,677 downwards.
GCCTTATCTCATGTGATGTTGACACTTGTCATGATCTTATCCCTTTCTCATTTAGGGATTTTCTCTTATAAGCATTTAACCCTCATTGTAAATATCTCTCAGATATTATCTAGAGCTTTCATATCTTCTTGAAAGTCTCTTTTGTACCTTTTTCTTGTTGAAGAATATTGCATATATTGTTTGTAGATCTCTTGCGTGGAAGGTGTATTTGTTTGTTGTTTGATCTTGTGGCTCATGGTTTTTGTCTTGTTTCACAATTCTAACATACACCATCCGCAACCTTCAACTCACTACCTCTAGCAACTTTAGGTACATTGAAAATGTAGACACCTTTTGCTCACTACTTTTGATAGCCTTAGACAAGCTCACGCTTAGATCACAACACTTGATTACATTCACATCATCCTTTACATCACTACACATCACACACATCTCCAACAATTAACCTTTATCATATATCTTTCACAACATCAAACAACTTCTCTAGGTTGACCACAATGAAACGTATGCACCTAAAATGTGCAACCACCAAATAGGTTGGCACCAAACACTTCCACAATGGAAAGAAGTGAAGGCATACCAAACCAAGGGTTAACCAAGACCCAAATCTATGCCGACACGCTACACCATGCTTCTTATATAGGAGTAAATTTTCACCCCATGTGCAAATCCCCTTTTTTCCTTTATCCAATTTAGAAAACCAAGTTCAGAGAATTAATTCCACCTAAGTCGTTGCTTGCATCCCACTTGGCACCTGTTTTGAGCGTCAACAGAGGCATTTTTTTTGGGGACACCCGCGTGACGCGCAGACATCCTGTGGCGTGCTTACATCCCTAGCAGATTCTTGCGGCTGAACCTGCAAAGGCGTTACACTTCTCATTAGGAGTCAAGTTGTAACGCCCCCTTCAACCAACAGACCTAAATATGGTTGTTTCTTTCATTCCCTTCTTTAAACTAATTCCTTGAACAAGCATTTCATCTTCTACACATCTCTTCACAACTTCTCCACTTGATCCACAAGCTCACTTTCATACTCTTGCATCCATTTCAAGCATTCCAACAACATTCTTGCATTCCATTGCAGCAAAAGCTTCACTCCATCACTTCGGTAGAGTAAGTTTGGGACCACACCATTGCAACAGAGGCTCAAGTACTCTCATTTTCTCCCCCAAGCAGCCTTGAGTGCTCTTAGTGGAGGTGGTAAGCTTCCCTCTCCTCTCCTCTATCACTTGGTTGAGTTAGCATACTTACTATTTTGTAGTGCTTTTGTGCTCTTTACTACTTTATTTATTTATCTTGTTTCCTTGGCTGTTTGTGGAGGACACCTAAATGGGGGTCTGGCTGAGGCAATCCCCTATATAGCCACCCAACATTTTTCTCTCTTTTTGTGTGTAGGTGAATTTTCTTTCAAGGAGCTAGCTAGCAAACGATTTTCTTTGTGAGATCCTTCTTGCCACCTTTACTCTTGCATTTTTGCTTTATCACATTAGGGAGTACTTAGTTTATTTAGTTACGCTATTTTGGCCCTTTAGAGGTAGTTAGCTAGGCCATTAGTCATTTTCTTAGGTTTGACCTTGTCTCTATTGTTGTTCGGTCATATAGACGCCAATGCACTTTAGAGACGCCAGTGTGTCGTGTTGTCGTCCAAGGACTGTGCTTTCATCCTCGAGTAGAGAGTTTCTTGAGGCATAGTGTTGAACCTAAAGATCGGCTCACCTAGCCCCATCTTGCATTTCGGGCCTGTAGAGTGGTTGAAGAACCTCATAGTCCTCACCATTCTTGTCTTGCATATCCTAATACCCCTTTATCTGAGGTAAGTTAGGGCAACCTTCTACATATTTTCCCTTCGTGACTTGGGGCCTTGCACATGGTGATCCCCCTCTCTTACATTTTTGGTGAACCTGACGTGAACCATTTTGATTTTGTTTTGCGATATTGAAAGACCCTTTCCTCGTGTTATAGGAGAGTTGCAGGTGTGTGTGTTGTGAAGCTATCACCTTACAACCCAACCTACAACCCCTAGTTGGCATAGTTGGAAGGTTCCAAAGGTGTTGCATAATGAAACCTTAATTGGGTCACTGCCTTATCCTTCAACCTTTAGGGATTCTATGGAAGTATCGTCTAGTGTGCATTAACAGAAACATCGTAGCGGGTGTTCTCATTGATCCTACATCACAAGTAATCATAATAACCAAGGAGATTATGTTGATTAACTTCTTACATAAGGATGGGTACAATGCACCTGTGAGTACTATCCACACACATGACAGGCTTTCCATGCCCCCTTTGGGTAGTATTGTCCTGTCGGTCTTAGTTGGACCTAAATCTGTGAAACTCCTATTTGACATCATCCCTAGGTCTGCGCTCTTTAGGGTGAAGTTGGCTATCCCTTGGTTTGTGGCTATGAATGTGGTCCCCTCAGTCGTGCATAAATGTTTAAAATTTATCCACGTGGGTTTCGTACATGTAGTTCACGACACTAGTTATAGACCACTGGTTCCTCGTGGTAGCTACTCCTTGGACCACTTTTGGCCTACACTCGATAGTCCTCTTTTGCCTAAGATGGACCTTATGTACCGAACATATTAGAATTATAAGAAAGGTCACCTGAGGCCAAAAGTGAGATACCCTTCGTTGCCTTATGTTGTTTCTCATAGAGCTTGTTTAAAAGTCGACGGCGATGCCACTAAGACTCGAAAGAAGGAAGAAGAGAAGCGGTCTCGCGATCCTCCTTCTTCCTCTTTTGCTTACACTTCTCGCTCTGTTGCGATACCATAAGATTCTTCTCATCGCTTGCAGGAGAATCCTATGGTGCCTGCTTGGCAAAAGCTTAAGCGTCCTGCATTCAAACTTCTTGTCCTGCCGAACAAGCCTAGACCCACTCGGTGTAACAGAAAGAAGGTCTCTCATGAAGAGTCCTCTTTGTCTCGACCTCCATGGCCTCCTACTACTCCTACTCCCAAGGCAGTGAATGGGAAAAGGCCCACTGCCGAGGCTCTTGAGCCGACTCCTCCTGCTACTTCTCAACCTATTCCTCCTACTCCCATTCAGGAATCTGTTCCTCCGCCAGAAACGGTCATAGTGGAAATTCCTATGGTTGAGCAGGAGCCTTCTACTCCTTCGTAACCCTCAGCCTCCAACTCCAAGAGCCAAAGAAACCACCTTGCACGTGAGCGTAAGCATCGGAAAAAGGCACTCTTAGCTGAGTAGGCCACCTTGCAAAGGAGGGAGGAAGAGACGACTGACTGCCTCTGCTTCAGGGCCTCCTATAGCGTTTCGCTCTTCCCTTTTGTTTCTCTCCAGCCTAGTTCTGCACTACTTCTGGCTTCTGCTACGAGTGTAAATGCACCTAACCCAAAGGGGGTACAGGTGTTTATTGCTCCTTTGGTGGAGCCACCCTTGCTGATGTATGTTCCAGATATTCAACCTCTTTCAAAACTCATGGATATGATTAATATCTCAGTTGTATCTGTTGTGATTCTTTCCTCCTCTTCCTCTACAGCTCTAGCCTCGTTCGTGCAGAGTTCATCTCCTCTGAAAAAAAGGAGGTGGAGAGTGGTCCTTCTGGAAATGGGGGACATAAGAGGATCCCACCTTCTTCACAAGGTGGTCATGTGTTGACTTGTTTTGTCCTAGTGACAGAACCAATCCCGGCTTCTCTTGAGTTCGTCATCGCTCTTGAGTCACTCGGTAAGCCTAGCGGTGAATCTCAGACTCAGCCCGCCTCGTCTACTGAAGTCAGACACGACACTTATGTGGAGTGCATGTTTAACTCTGTGGCTGAATTTTTGGTCTTGTCAACGATCTTCGCGAAATCGCTGACCTTGACTCTACAAGATCTTGGTGGAGAGGACCTCGAGGGGCCCTATTGCTTGGCCCTTGTTGTGGGAGGGTTGGACACTCCTCTTAACATCCCTCCACTATAGGCTTGTCCTCCTTCCCCCTATGATGACCTAGAATGGGAAGCAGATGACGTCTTGGCTGATCAATGTTAGGAGGAGACCTCTTCTTGATCTTGTGTGTGTGTGTGTTTTGTGATGTATTCCCCCGTACTTGTGCTATGTGTACCTGGATGACCCTCATCACCCCTATTGGTGCTTGGATACAGGTGTGGTTTTTGTGTCGTAAACCTTCTTCTATTTGTATCATCATTCTTCCATGTTTCTGCTTGATTTTTGATAAATTCGGGATGATGCAAAGCATTGGGAGCATTTAGGCTTCCCTTCCATGTTGACCCAATTTTTTTATTTTTACTTTGCTTTTTGTGCATTCTTCCTAATCTGGTTGGGGATTGATGATCTTTCACCTTGAACTATGATTACCTATTATTATATGAGCTCTAATAGATCTGACCCCGCTGAACCAGATCCCTATGTGCCCTTTGTTTGTATTTTCTCTCTTTTTCTTTCTCTTTATCTTTCTCTCTTCTTTGCTTGAGTTGTCCCTCCTATGTGTGACAACGTTCTTTTCTTCAACATTTCAATTTTCAAAGAATGTATTCGTTGCCAACGAATCTTCTCTTGAAAATTTTCACAAACTCTTCTTTACAATCGTATTATCAACTTGGAACCCTAACAAAACATGTTTCCTTCATCACAGGTTCATAAAGAAAGGACTTGAAAACCTTCCTATGAAGTGGGAACAACTTTGATCTTCCCATCGCGTGGGGGCATATTCTTCCTTTCGAATTCCTTGATGAAGTGAACATCTTTCAAAAGGATCCGTTGATGAAGGATCAATTTGAGAAAAAAGAGAACATCTACTTTCGGACTGTGCGTCCTTTGAGTGGAACTCCTCCTCACAACAGGTTCCCAAGGGAGCCCTTCAAAAAAATTCAAAATTGTCGACGATTTGCGCTACTATTCGCTTACTCATCTACGTGGCCTTTTCCTGACTTTGCGGAGTTCACTTTCCTAGGTTTCCTCCATGTGAGAGATCTTGGGGGATACCTCCCTATAGGACTAAGAACCTGTAGGGTGTTTCCTTTGAGCTTCCTCCATGCAAGAGATCTTGGGGGTGGCTCCCCTGTAGGACTGAGAGCCTGTAGGGTGCTTTCTCATGTTTCCTCCATGCAAGAGATCTTGGGGGTTACCTTCCCTGCAGAGCTTCGGATCTGTAGGGCGCTTCCTGGGGTGTTCTTCATGCTTTAGTTCATGGAGAATACCTTCCCTATAGGACTGATAACCTATAGGGAACTTCCTTGGGTGTTCTTCATGCTTGAGTTCATGGAGAATACCTCCCCTACAGGACTAAGATCTCGTAGGGTGCTTCCTTTGGGTCTCCTCCATGCTAGATTTTTTGGGGGAAACCTTCCTTGTAGGACTGAGAACCTGTAAGGTGCTTGCTTCATGGGGTATCCTCCATGCTAGAGTTTTTGGGGGACACCTTCCTTATAGGACCAAGAACTTGTAAGGCGCTTTCTTTCTTCAACTTCATAGTTTTGAGCAGCTATTTAGTCATTTGCTTGCCCTACACCTTCAGGTTCACCAGATCATGGTCTCCTTCCTCAACAGTTCAGGTATACATTTCTAAACCTTACCTCTTTCTTGATCTACTTTACCGAGAACTCATTAGTATTTGTGCTCGCTAAAGTGGGGGAAAAATGTATAGGAGTAAATTTTCACCCTATGTCAAAATCCCCTTTTTTCTTTTATCCACTTTAGAAAACCAAGTTTAGAGGCTTAATTCCACCTAAGCCCGCTGCTTGCATCCCACTTGGTGCCTATTTTGAGCGTCGATGGAGGCGTTTCTATCGGGGATGCCCGTGCAGCGTGCAGACGTCCCTACGGCGCGCTTATGTCCCTGGCATATTCTTGTGGCTGAACCTATAGAGGTGTTACACTTCTCATTGGGAGTCAAGTTATAATGCCCCCTTTGATTGACCGACCAGAATATGGCCGTTTCTTTCATTTCCTTCTTTAAATTCATTCCTTGCACAAGCATTTCACCTTCTACACATCTCTTCACAACTTCTCCACTTGATCCACAAGCTCACTTTCATACTTTTGCATCCATTTCAAGCATTCCAGCAATATTCTTGCATTACATTGCAACAAAAGCTTCACTCCATCACTTCGGTAGAGCAAGTTTGGGACCACACCATTGTAGTAGAGGGTGAATGTGCTTTTGAGGAGCTAGCTGGCAAACGAGTTTCTTCATGAGATCCTCCTTCCCACCTTTACTCTTTTACTTTTGGTTTATCACATTAGGGAGTACTTAGTTTATTTAGTTATGCTATTTTGGCCCTTTAGAGGTAATTAGTTGGGCCATTAGTCATTTTCTTAGGTTTGACCTTGTCTCTATTGTTGTTTGGTCATACGGACGCCAACACTTTAGAGACTCCAGGGCGTTGCATTATCATCCAAAGACCGTGCTTTCGTCCTCAAGCAGAGAGCTTTGTGAGGCATAGTGTTGAACCTGAAGATCGGCTCGCCTAGCCCCATCTTGCATTTTGGGCCTATAGAGTGGTTGAAGGACCTCATAGTCCTTGCCATTCTTGTCTCGCATATCCTAATACCCCTTTAGCTGAGGTAAGATAGGGCGGCCTTCCGCATCTTGGCCCTCCGTGACCTAGGGCCTTGCACGTGGTGGTCTCCCTCTCTTACACTTCCACAAACAATAAACCATTTCTACAATCAATGCTAGCACGCCAGGTTGGCCAAACCTGCACTAACACTATCAAACAATCAATTCACTCTTCACAAATTCCAAAAAAATCCTATGGACCATGTAGCAACATCACACAACATCCTCAAATATTCCAACATCATCAGAATATTCAGCAACATTTTCATGTAACCACCTGAAACTGGGAATATTGTCATCCTGTGCAACTAGCCACACTGCCACAAACATACCACTCACTAACCAACCTTGCAGAACAATTGAACACCAAACACTCCAAAGGAAGGTAGATGCAATCAATATAAGAATGTTCCCAAATCTACAAGACAAGAAACCTCAACACAGAGAAATGCAGAGCAATTCCATTTCTCCCAGACAATCTTCTTCATAGGTAACACACTGCCAAACACATCTTCCACTATCACACGATCCAAAACCTAAAACTCTAGATATAACTCTAAACACCTCTGATCGTCTCATCCAAAATACACAAGCACATCTTCAACCGTGAAGAAATATGAAGCACAATATAGAACACAACTTTGTCACCTTGTATACTCTCTATTCAAATTTTCTCAAAAGTACTTGGAAACCAAGTGAACCAACTGCATCACCAACACCTACTCAACACCACAAATCATTCTCAACATGACCACACTAGAGGTTGACATCAATGATAGCACTAATGACAACATACTGCAACAATCTCCAACAATCTCCCCCTTTGTCATTGATGGCAACACCAGCTCTAAAAAATCATCAACAAAAAAAGCAACCTTGCATCAAGCAACACTCCCCCTTACTTGGACATTTCTTAATTTTTATACTTCTTTCTTTCTCCCCTTTCTTCTTATATTTTTAGACTTCTTTTCTATCCCCCTTTGACATCAATGGCAAAGGGAAACACCTACAAACTTCACTTCAAGAAACACCTATAAACTACTTTCTCTCCCATTTACTTTCTCTCCATTAATCTCTCCCCCTTAGGGGCACAAGATATGCTCCCCCTGGCTACACCAACCAAAGAAACCACTACCTACTCCCCTGAGAGGTAGCCTTCATCAATTCAGGATAAAGAATAAACCTTGAATTTCTCACCTAGATGGATGCACCAACTCGTGCATCTAGTTGAAAGGAGGGGCAATAACCCCTAGCTTTTGCCTGAGATACTCAAATGTATATTTTGGAAGATCCTTTGTGAAAATATATGTTATTTGATCCTTTGTAGGCACATACTCCAACTTCACTTCATTCTCAGCAACTTTCTCTCTTAGAAAATGATATTGGATAGAGATATGCTTTATCCTTGAATGCATCACTTATTTTTTGAAATATCGATAGCACTTGTATATTTATCACACAAGATAGGAATAGGTTCATCATATGATACTCTGATATCCTTAAATGTCTGCTTCATCCACAACACCTATGTGCAACAAGATGTTGCAATATATTCTACCTCTATAGTAGATAGTGACAGTGAATCTTGCTTCTTACTCAACTAAGAAACTAATCTGCTTCCAAGAAAGAAAGCACCTCCACTTGTACTTCTTTTGACATCTGTACAACCTACCCAGTCTACATCTGTATAAGCACTCAAAGATAAATCAGTATCCCTAGGATACCATGGACCAAATTCCAAAGTTCCTTTCAAATATCTAAATATCCTTTTTACTACTACCATGTGTGATTCTCTAGGATCTTCTTGAAATCTTGCTACAAGACATATTGCATGCATGATATCTGTCTAGTTGTAGTTAGATATAGTAATCCACCAATCATGGATCTGTACTTGCTCTAATCTATCGTAGGAGATTCATCATTTTTCTCAACTTAAAACCAATAACCATGGGAGTACATATTGGTTTAGAGGCTTACATTCCAAACTTCTTCAACATTTCCTTGACATATTTTGATTTTGTAATGGATATATGTCTTTTTGATTGATTGATTTATAGCCCAAGGAAGAAATTCATTTCCCCAAACATTGAAATTTCAAACTCATTTTACATCTCCTCTGCAAATCTTTTACACATTTCCTCATTTCCTCTAAAGATTATGCCATCAACATACACAACCACAATCAGAATTTGATCTTTCTCAACTTTGAAATAAAGATTGCTATATGCAATATGAATTTCTTCTCTTCGGTAGATATCTAGTAGATTTTCTTCCTTTAACATGGTTCTTGCAGCCTCCTGAACTGTCATATTCTTCCTTTCCACAACTTCATTCTACTGTGAAGTCCTAGGAGCTGATATATGTCTTTTTATCCCATGATCTTTACAAAAATTATTAAACTCATTGGAGGTGAACTCACCACCTCTGTCAGACCTCAAAATTTTTATTTTCAAATCCATTTCATTCTCAACCATAGATTTAAATGCTTTAAACTTATCTAGAGCTTTTGATTTTTCTTTGAGAAAGGTCACCCAAGTCATTCTAGAGAAATCATCTATCAACATAAAATACATGTCACCTTCAGAGCTTCTTGTTCTGGTAGGCCCACATAGGTCTATATGCACCAACTCCAAAGGTCCTATGGTATAATATTCCTTAGCTCTAAACCTCTTCTTTGTATGCTTTCCAAATTGACACTCCTTGCAAATTGTATTGATCGGTTTTGTAATTCTTGGTAGATCTCTCACAACCTGAGTAGAGTTGATCTCCACTAGGCTATCAAAATTGATATGACACATTCTTCTATGCCACAACAAACTTTTATTTATTTGAGTCATAAAGCACTTAGCACCATCACCTTTGAGATGATAAACATTCCCTTATGTCCTCATTCTTGCAACATCCAAAGTTTTGGAGCTTCCTTTTCTGATTTCACAACCATCATCTTGAAACACTAGATTTTATCCTCTACTACACATTTGTCCTACACTGAGAAGATTATGTCGGAGACCCTTGACATAAAGAACATCATGTGTCTTATGCTTACCATCAAAACTAATTGAACCTTTTTCGCAGATCTTAGCAAATGTGTCATCGCCAAACTTAGCAAAACCACCATCATACTTTTAAAGTTTAGAAAAATTACTCTTATCACCAATCATATGATTTGAGTATCTGCTATTAATATCATGTAGTTTCTCTTTGAGCTTGCATGAAAGGTAGTCAACATAGATCCTTCAATAATTTGACCTATTTTTGAAGCAATTTCCTTCACACATCTTTCAAGATTAGTAGAATTAGTTCCAACATTCAAAACCATGAACAAGCATTCATCACTTCCATCATCTGAATAGTCTAATTCCTCATCATCAAATGTACCATTGTCTTCTTTAACATAATATCTCTTCTTGAAAGATTTACCTTTATGAACTTTATGTTTGTCATTTTAAACTTTGATTGGACATTTAGAAGCATAATGACCTATATTCTACAATTGAAACATTTGAAGGGTAACTTACCTCTGTATTTTCCAGTGCCCATTTTCAATATCCTTACAAAATTTGCTTCCACGTCATCAAGATCATCTAGATCAAATTCATCATTCTCTTTCTTACTGACTTTAAACACAGTTTCTTTCCTTGGAGAATATTTTTCAAACTCTCTTAATTCAAAATTAGTTAAAGAAGTTCAAACATTTGATCTCTAGTATATTGATCCAAATTCTAAGCTTCCTCAATAGTAAAAAAATTAGCACTATAAGATTTAGGAAGAGTTCTCAATACCTTTTTCACAACTTCACTTTACTCCAGTTTTCCACCAAGACCATTGATGACATTGACAATTTCATCCACTTTGAGCATGTAGCCAACAATATCTTCATCTTCTGACATCCTTAGGGTTTCAAATTTGACTTTGAAATTTTGCATCTTTTCTTGCTTGACCTTATCATCTCCTTCATAAATGCTCTGCAACTTTTTCCAGATCACTTTAGCAATTTTAAGGTTAATCACCTTCACAAGTTCTAAATCAAAAATCCCAAGTTCAAGATAGCATTCCTTGCTTTGCCATTATTCTCATAATTCTTGATCTCATCATCACTTGTTGAAGGAGTAGTAGGGATAGTGTATCCATTTTCAATTGACTTCCAAACACCAAACCCTATTGAGACAAGCAAGGCTTCCATCCTGGCTTTCCATAAAGCATAGTTTGATCCATCAAACATAGGCACTTTGACACTAGTCATGTGCGCCATTAGAATCTGCCTCAAGCAGTTAAGATTCTTCCAAGGAACCACATCTTTGATACCAATTGTTAGACACATAGGACAACTAAGAGGGAGGGGTGAATCAGTTGTACATTAAAACATTCAAACCCTCATTAACCTTCAAACCCTTATTATGCATCAATATGAAAGTAAACTAATGAAATATAAACACATTCATAACCATACACCATAGAACACCCGATTTACATGGAAAACCCTAATCAGAGAAAAACCACGACAAGGATTAACTCACATATATATGAATAACAACGCCAATTACAAAAGGCTCATAGCCCAAAGGACTCATTATCCAAAATAGAAAGAGAATAGAAGAATATTGTTACAAGGAGGTTCACTACCTTAGAGCAATAGGAAGATCCACCACAACTCTACACCATCTGCAGCCTTCAACTCACTACCTCCAACAACTTTAGGTACACTGAAAATGTAGACATTTTCTATTCACTGGTTCTAGTAAGCTTAGGCGTTTAAGCTCGCACTCAGATCACAACACTTGATTACATTCACATCACTACACATTCCAACAATTAACCTTGATTATATATATTTTGTGACCTCAAACAACTTCTCTAGGTTGGCCTCAATGAAATGTATGCACCTCAAATGTGCAACCACAAAATAGGTTGACACCAAAAACTTCTATGGTGGAAAGAAGTGAAGGCAGACCAAACCAAGGGTTAACTAGGACCCAAATCTATGTCGACACACTACACCATGCTTCCACAAACAACAAACCATCTCTATAATCAGTGCTAGCATGCCAAGTTGGTCAAACCTACACTAACACTATCAAAAAATAAATACACTCTTCACTAGATCTAAAAAAATCTTGCGGACCATGTAGAATCATCACAAAACATCCTGGAATATTCCAACATCATCAAAATATTCAACAACACTACCACAACCACCTGAAACTAAGAATACTATCATCCTGTGCAACCAGCCACACTGCCACAGACATACCACTCACTAACCAACCTTGCAGAATAATTGAACACCAAACACTCTAGGGAAAGGTAGATGTAAGCAATATAAGCACATTCCCAAATCTACAATACAAGAAACCTCAACATGGAGAAATGTAGAGAAATTCCATTTCTCCCAGACAACCTTCTTCATAGGCAACACATTGTCAAACACATCTTCCCCCACCCCACGATCTAGAACCTGAAACTCTAGATATAACCCCTCTAAACACCTCTGATCATCTCATCCAAACTACATAATCACATCTTCAACCATGAAGAAATACAGAGGACAGTGTAGAACATAACTTTGTCACCTTGTACACTCTATTCAAATTTTCTCAAAAGAACTTGGAAATTAAGTGAGCTAGTTGCATCAACAACACCTGCTCAACACCATAGCTCCTTCTCAACATGAACATACTAGAGGTTAACATCGATGACAACATAGTGCAACAATCTCCAACAACATGGCATCATAGAGGTGTGGTGCCATAAAAATTATAGGAAGAGGATTTTTCCCTATTATTTTTTTCTCGCATTGATGAGTAGCTCAACATACTAGAGAATAATTGAAGTGTGTTGCAACTCTACTAGTTTTTAGAGTTCCCCTCACCTTAGGAAAAGGCATAGGTAGGCCCAATCAAAGCCTTTAGTTCATGTCTCACTACCTCATTCTCAAGTACTACAAGGTCATCTCAATCACCTACATATCCACTTGCAAGGATCTCCATTTTACCTTTTTTTACCATGATCTTACCCATAACTTCTTCCAAATATTCACAAGATCAACTTGAATGAAGAAAAAAATTGGTATATCATAGTCAAAATTTACCTCCACAATAATAAATATATAATCATCCATCCATGCAAATGAAATTATGTGTTAGATTTCCATGTATACAAACTCACGAATGTACCTCTCCATGGTTTCTTTGCAATCAATATTGGAAGAATAAATGCTATATTGTTCTAAGTGTGGATGAATGCAAGGAGCTCACATATAGATATCCTTTATGTGCACTATGTTTTTTATGAAATGGTGAATTGTATGTTGTGATCTAACCAAATTTGAGTGACCAAGTTTTTATAGAGTATGTACCAAGCTCATGTTGCTTAGGTCAAAGGGGATTTCCTTGCACTAGAAGAACATTTCCCCATATTTTCTCTTAGAGGTGTTTGGTGCATATTTTTATTGTAAACTTAAACCTTGCCCTATTTTATTTTTATGCTCTATACTTTCTTAAATATTGCTTCAAATTTTTATCGCTATATTATGTTATGGGCTCCTTCTTGGCTTAAGGGACGTCAGAAGAAGCATGAATTGATGATACCAATTGGAAGGGTGGTGGAACATAAATCTTGTTTTGAATTTGTAAGATTGAAGTTTGAATGGTAATATATGGATGTTGGTTGCAAACATTAGATGTATGTTAAATCTTGGACGTCTAGTGATGTGATTGAGAAGTTGTGCAATGTTGAAGAAGTTGTAATATTTTCCAAGCTAAATAATACATTATAAGATCTTTTCAACCATAACATCATGTGGCTCAGATATTGCAAATTTGTAATATCCTCAAGAAAAATTAGTATAATATCTACTATTTTTTTATCAACAATATCCCTTAAGGGTGTGGTGAGAGCATATAATGGATGAACACTAAATTTATAAATATAATTTCCAATAATAGTAATGCCAAAAAAGATGTACAAAATGGATTACAAAAGTAATATAGATACTCTAAAGCTTCAAATAATAATACACATATATGAATAAAACTTCCTCAACAATGAAAATATTGCTTCAATGACTATGAGATATATGCTTCCACAATAAGTTGAATCTTCAAAAATATAAAACTTGTCGCAAATACCAAATACCAAAATATGTGATGAAGTCAAAACAAAACTTTGAAGTATAGATACAAACTTTGTGTGAGATTTCCCTCAAGAAATCAAGGAGTTATCATCTTCTAATCTTTAGGAAACCAAAAGAATTTCATCCTTTGAACTCTAAAAGTCAAGGGTTTCCATCTTCAAATCTTGTAACTAACACAAGAAAAAAATGAATAATAACTCCTAATAAAAAAATTGTCACAAAGAAGCTACCCAACAACTTTTTTATGGAAACCCACCCTCATATTATTTATTGCTAATAAACAAAGGTCTCTTTATTAAATTATTTTTAATCTCAAGTAAGAAAAAGAAATACAACCCTCAAAAATTATTGATTAAGAAGATTAATTACACTGAAGGCATTCCTTATATGAACTCAATCTGCTGACTTCTGTTATCAACAGTTCAAAATGTGTCAAAATGATGCAAAACCATTGAGAAAAATATGGCCATAGAAAAATAGCTAATATCAATAAAATAAACTTATTTTGTTTAGAAATCAAATCTAAATTATATTCTTTTCTAATGAATCAAAGAGATAATATCACTACTATAAAAAACTAAATTCTTTTATAATCAAATATCTATAGATTCTCCCATTTTATTAATTTATATTTTTCCTAATGAAGCAAAGGATAAACATATAGCTTATTGTATAAATCATAGCTTACTTTCATTACAAATCGTTAGTATCATTAGTATTGTTTTAATTATTCAATTTTTAAGAATTTTCTCTTTAAAATATATATTATCATTATTATATCTACTTTTTATTTAGATCAATTACAAATTGTTAACTTAAAATTATTGCTAAATTTTTTATTCTATTACTAATGCATAAATTTAGTAGAAAGAAAATACATGGAATCCCATGAACATACATAGTATAAGAAATAATATGGAGATAAAATCTCTACATACTCTTACATTCATTTTTAAGTTACAATTACTTTTAAGAAACAAAAACTAAAAAATCTAGATTTTTGTATAAATCATAGTTTTACTTTCATTGCATAGCATTTTAAATTCTTTATTTTGCAGTATTGTTTCAATTGTTTATTTAAAAAAAAAAAAAAAATTAATGTAATTGTATATTTTTAATTATTAATAAATATATTATGGTCATTATATCTACTTTCTATCTATATTAATTATAAATGGTTCAACTTAATAATAATGTTAAATTTATTAGTACTTGTATCAAGCATAGTACTATTGCAATCATTCTTCAACTCATTTTGTTAATTAATTATTAATAAGTTAGCTTTTTTATACGTAAGAGTCTAAGTATATTGATTTCAAAAAAACATTTACATATCGTCTACAAAGCAGGAGAAAATTTATAGGATAATCTACATGAAATAGATCCAAGCATTTACAACGTCCACTAACCACCCAAACACTATCAGAACTAACATTAACCGAGGCATTCGATTGCACTTAGCTAAGCATATACAACTAGAACTAGATTCATACAACACCCAATAGTAGCAACTAACATAAATATTGGTAACTGAAACAAACCAAAAAGGAAAATCATTAAACTGACACCTTAGCTTGCAAATTAGGAAGGCCCTATCGCACTGAGAAAGCCATTGGCCAAGGAAAAGGACTTGAAGTCTGAAACCCATCGATCTCCAAATGAAGGGATGAGATGGAACGACCTCTAAAGAAAGTTTGCACCTATCACCGCAATTTGCTTGTGCTCCATCAATGCCATGCCCTTCAAGTCCAGTATGAATGAGTAATATTTCACAACCTCCTTGGGCTTGTAGAATTGCAAAAAATCATTCAGACGTGGAATGCCCATGCCAGAGATGACAATCTTGAGAACCTCCTTTATCCCCACCAGGTAGTCTGCTGGGAAGAACCTTTTAACCAATGCCTTGGCATCTTTCTTAGCCATACGAATATCAAGAAGGACCACCAAAAAGCGAGAAGTGATGGTCATGTCCACCCTGAATGGCTCCTTATTCTTGAAAAATCCCAGCCCCAAAACCATTTTAGCTGTGGCCAAAATGAGGTGATCATACTTCTTCTTTAGCAGGCATTTGAGTTAGTGGTTGATAATAACCCCAAAAAAAGCCATTTGCCTTACTGTGCTATCCAGCATTATGGGGTTGTCTGCCCTAATGCTTGTCAAGGTCTCAATAGACATTTGAACGACAAACTTTGAATACTCACCCATCATTCATTACAGACCAGAACAAGAGGCAAGAAAGAATTCTAAAAGGGATGAAAAAGACTGGAGACCAACCACTGATATATTGTTGTTTGTATCACTTGATGTCGAAGCCTTAATGCACCATAATTAAGTCGTATGAATGCCAAGCGTGATACCATCTGAAGTATGATACAAGTCATCCAACTCGCTTATGGGAATCAACCTTCATGATATTGGAAGGACACATCAGATTACCAAATTGTGTGCTTTGCAATAACCCTGACACAAAGTAGTACCCACGACAAGATCGAGCTTTAATACCACATCGCCATTCCAACAAATCACATTCACATTGATCATATGATCAGACCCAGCCACTGTGTAGAAATATTGCCACTCTAGCACTTGATGCATTCACTAGTCCCCTATATACCAACTCAAGCATCCTATGAAGAGCCCACCAACTATTTTGTTGTAGAGGTTTTCCAACAATACTACCCAGTCATCCAACGTCACCTAACCATTGGTAATCTCATGATTATTGGCTAACCACAATTCCTAGTATGGGGAGCCACCTGCCAAGCCACTCACTATTAATAAGTTGGTTTTGAACCAATTAAAAACTAGAATTTTATGCTCTTCAAATATATATATTTTTTTAAATTGAACATGTTAAATACTTAACTTTAAAAATTGTAAAAATTATTTTTCTTGGACATAATTGGTTAAGAAGTTTGGGGTGTTATGGGCGAATTTGTAGGGAAAGCAAGGTAAACTATTTTTTTTAATACTTTTTTAAAAATATTTTTTTATGTTTTTGCTTTATAAAGTCATTTCATTAAATCTTTCTAAAATAAATAAATTTTACTTATTTTTACTTTTTTTAAGAATGATTTTTAATTTATGTAATTATTATTTTTTATTAAAAAAAATCTCACAAAAATCAATTAGCTATTTTAAGAGATTTGGATTCACACTATTAAAATAATAAAATAAAACTTAAATAAAAGCACATCATAAATTAGCATATAAAGATAATCTTCCTAGAGATTTGATTTTACACAATTAAAATAAAAATTTAAATTAAATCTTAAACTATTTGATATTGTCACTTTTTAATTTTCCAAATTTTATTAACTTCAAAACATACATAAATACAAATAAAAATTAAATTAAAATAAGTAAAAATTTATACTTATTTAAACCAAATTATAATTCTAATCCTATTATTATTAATTATTATAATCCTAAAAGAATTATAATTAAGAGTAGGATTAGAATTAAGAATTCCTATTATTATTAATTAATATAATCCTAAAAGAATTATAATTAAGAGTAGGATTAGAATTAAGAATAAGGTAAAAATTATAGTTAGAACTATTAAAAAATTAAAATAAATTAAAAATAAAATATTACTAATAAAAAACACTAAAATATGATTAATAGATATAATGCTCCAAAATTTTATTCATCTAATATCTTTATTTCAAATCTTATTCCCAATATTAATTTGTAGATTTTTTTTTGTAATGTCAATCTACAATTCTTTATTGTTAGGATTAGGGTTACAACCATAGTTATGGATAGTGTTACGACCATAATTAGGGTTAGAGATAGGTCTAAGATTAGGATAATGGTTTAAATTTTATTGTTAGGGTTAGGGTTAGGGTTAGGATTAGTTAGAGTTAGGGTGTGAGTTAGGGTTAGGTCATGCAAAGAACTAATTAACAATACTAAAACACTATAATTAAAAAAAATTACATTTATTTTTATTCACATTAGTAAAACTTGCATTTATTTTTTCTAAATCTAGAAAACAATAATTGCAATACTATAAAGGCAAGTACTAGTCACTACGAGGATCAAGATATAAAGAGATAAAATAATTATTTTTTTTATTGCTAATACAAAAGTTTTAATATAGAGAAAATCTATGAAATCTTGAAAGAACACATAGAGGATCAAGATATAAAGAGATAAAATAATTATTTAAAAAATACAGCAATTTTGAGATCAAATATCTACATCCTCTTGCATTATTTTAACCATTTATTATAATAATCTTTTAAAGAAATATTGATTTATTTTATTAATGATTTTTTAGTTCCTGCCAAAGGAACTATAGGCACGGCTATTTGTTAACTAGTTATTAAAAAACAACTTTTCAACAAATCAGAATTCATTGCTTTTTTAAATCTAACAAATATTTGTCTATTGTTAAAGTACAGATGCAAATTATATAACAAAACCTATTTCAAAATTCAATTCTCTTTAATATAAAAAAATTATTTACTTGTTTATAAAATTGGTGTCTTAGACATCTTTTACATTATTTTTTCTAATATTAGGTAGATTAGTCTATAAATATTAAAACATATATTTTTATTAAATGCATGTACCTAGCTTACATGATTAAAATCAAAATTTATGTCCATGTTTTTATATAGTAAAAAAATAGTTTACTCTTAAGTGAATAAATAACTATATGTTCTCCCATTTATTCACTTTTCTATACATAGATATTAATATTTAATATTTAAATACATCTATCTAACTTATGCCACCTTTAAAATGATCTCTTTGCATCTAATAAATCTATAATAAATATAAATTTGATACACAATTTATTTCATTTATGAAAGTAAAAATAAAATTTATAAGTTGGTTATAGTATACTAGTCTATAAATATTAATAACTAATTTTCATTAATTATTAATATTAGGTAGATTAGTCTATAAATATTAACAACAAAATTTATATCCATATTTTTATAAAGTAAAAAAATAGTTTACTATTAAGTGAATAAATAACTATATGTTATTTTCCCATTTATTGACTTGTCTATACATAGATATTAATATTTAATATTTATTTCATTTATAAAAGTAGAAATAATAACCTATTTAATATAAGCACTTCCAAATTGATATATTGATGTATTTTAGATAGATACATACTAAATATAAAATAAATAAACAATTTATCTTCATTTAAAAATAAATAAATAGTATTACATATTTATGTCATTTTAGATAGATATTTAAGATATGTAAGATATCTATATAAAATTTTAAAAAGTAAATAAATAATTTGTTTTTATTTAAACTAATAAAATACAAATAAAATGTATGATCTATTTTTTAACTATATTAGTTATTTGAATCCTAAAATCAAGATTGCAAAATATTTTGTGCCCTGCCATTAGGTCTAATTCTATCACAGGCTTTGTCACCAAGTAGATGCGCCTTCCACCAAGCAGGTACTTATCATTTGTGACATTGCTAAAATTTATCAAACACAACTAATTAAAACATAACAATTCTATTACTATTTGGCAGGAACTTCGCTGCCTGGAGCTCTTGTTTAATTTGTTTTGCATCTATATTATAATTATAAAATTTAATATTTGAAAAATAAAAATAAAACAATTTTATGAGTAAAATATAATTCAATTATAATTTATTAATGAGAGTTTATAATTTATTAATGAACATCATTTATTTAATTTTATTAGCATCCATATCATAGATATAAAATTTAAAAAGTTCAAAAATAAAAATAAAACATTACTAAAATATTAGTTCAAAATATTTTATTATGATTTTATATATATATATAATTCAATTTGATTTGAGAATTTATAATTTATTGTGTGTAATCATTTTTAATAGTTATAAATTTTATTAGAGATTATTAGACTAACATTTATAATATTAAAAGATAATTCTTAATAAAAGAAAAATAAAAAATTATATTTATAAAAGAAAAAAAAAATTACAATTTGTTTTATAATTTCACTTTTAACTTTAAATATATGTTTACTCATTGTATTTTTTTACAATCACACTTTTTATTTTAGATGTTTGTTTATAAAATATAAAGATGCATTAAAAATATATTAGAAATATTTTTCTTTATATTATATAGCATTCATAACATTAAATTAACATAGAATAATTGCACAATATCACTTAACCAATCAAGAAAAAATTAATCACTAGTATGCAACATTATTCGTAAACGTTGAAAACAATTTTTTTTTTATATATTATAACATTCATAACTTAAACATTTTATACTCAATATCAAGTTAATTATAAAAACACATAAACAACTTAAATTTTTTAACAATTTAATAAAATATAATTTAATATAAATAAGAAAAATTTAATAAGAATTATAGATAAATTTATGAAATATTGATTTACTTATCAAGAAAAAATCAATGATAAATTTACTTATTATAGATAAATTTACTTACCAATCTATTTTAACCATCAAGAAAAATGTAATCATTAGTGATTGCAACATTATTCCAGCACCAACAAATAAACATTGAAAACAAATTTATTTTTTATATTATAACATTCATAACTTAAACCTTTGTATACACAATGTCAAGTTAATTATAAAAATACATAAAATTATTTATAAGCAACTTAAATTTTTTAACAACATATAATAGAGTTTAGATTTGTTATATCTCTCATATAACAACATAGGTAAATCTAAAAAATATTTTAAACTAGCATACCTATATTTAAAAAGTATATGTAATGTACGCGGAGATATCTTTTGGAGGCACCTATAATATATGTAATCACCATTTTTTAAAATAGAAAAAATTAACATTAATTATTTTTGAACAGTAAGTTGGTAACTATCTTGACCTAATTATATATTTTGTGTTTACATGGATCATTAAATTTATTAAAACATATGTATTCAAAAATATGT
Organism: Sequoia sempervirens; assembly: GCA_007258455.2. Lineage (NCBI taxonomy): Eukaryota > Viridiplantae > Streptophyta > Pinopsida > Cupressales > Cupressaceae > Sequoia > Sequoia sempervirens. The sequence goes on along the minus strand of VDFB02105785.1, from coordinate 244,342,101 downwards.
TTAATAAAAGTGGGAGGTAGGGTGGGTGGCCCTCTACGTAGGTGGAGGGACACAGGTGGCATATGACATGGCTTCCTAGTGGGGACTCAGGCGAAGAGGTGGTCGGTGATGGTAGGAAAGGATTGAGTTGAGCTGACAGATGGCATAAGCGAAGGACTGCTCTGAATATGGTGAGTTCATGCAATGATGATAGTTGGTGAAAAGCTCTCATGTCAAGGCAAGCATCGTTTAAAGGGTCAGATTTGCAGGACGGGACAATTGTGCAAGGATGGATTGCCTTTGCAACGAAATAATGCTTGACTCGTGCGAAGTTGGTATGGCTTAGTTGTCGTGGGTGTTATTTATGGGTGAAGGTGTCAGTGGTTTGGTTTAGTGACGTTTGCAGAGTTAATGAGTAGTTGAAAGTGGTGTGTGGATTGATAGTGTTGCAAGGTGTGACCCTTGGTCTCCTCTTCCTATGGTAGGTGTAGTCCAACACGACACTTGGGCTTTGTGACATGGTTTAACTGCCTCCTATGGATCTTGGATCTTGTATAAATCCAACGGTTGTATCAAACATTAACAGGTTGATCTTTTGGTGTAACGACAACCGTCTTTGCAACAATTGGTATTAGAGCTGAGGTCACAGGTTTGAGCCCCGCGCTTGCGCTGGGGGGATTGTTGCAAGGTGTAACCCTTGGTCTCCTCTTCCTGTGGTAGATGTAGTCTAGCACAACACTTGGGCTTTGTGACATGGTTTAACTGCCTCCTATGGATCTTGTATCTTGTATAAATCCAACGGTTGTATTATCGAGCATTAACAAGTCGATCTTTTGGTGCAAAGACAACTGTCTTTACAACAGATAGGCAGCGCTCAACTTTTGGAGTCTTCTAAGGATGGCTTCGACTAAGCACTCCAAGTTTATAATTTATGTCTCTATGGAAGGGTTGGAGTCATTTGGTGTGGATACTCCCATTTTCTTGCAGGCGACAAAGAGACAAGCCACTTTCTAGGAAATAACTGACCAAAGGCTTAAGTGTGTCTTGCTTGACAAAGATCCCCTCATCATGGCAGCGGTTAAAATGATTTTAGGGAAGGGCCACCTCGGTCGAAAGGATTTCGCGAGGGATAATGCATACATCTCCTCGTGTTTCTTAGCTTCTTTGCTTGATGTCAAAGTGCAAAAGGCAGAAGCCAAGGTGATGTTGGAGTGCCTATTTCATCAGGATTTGGTGGGCAGTTTAGAGGATACTTTGAAGGCTACGATAGTTGGCAAAGGGATTTTGTGCCCTGCGGATTTAGAGTTGCTTCAAAATTAGGATGAGGTGATTAAATTCTTCCCTTTTCTCTTAGACTTGAAAGGGATGAAGCTAATGCAACATAGAATGATTACGATCGTGGTGGTAGAGTACCTAAAAAAGCAGCTAGGGTTAATGGAGGCGGTTGGCTTGGATTGGGTGATGGAGTTTGACTCCATTGAAAAATTCAATGGGTTCCTGTGAAGTGAAGGTTTTTCAGTTTGGTTCAAATTTGTTTTGTCTGGCTAGGTGCTCTGCTAGTAGTGGACTACGTAGAAGTTTTTTAGACTACGTTCGGGTGGTTGAATTTCCTGCTAAGAAGTTATCTTTAAATATAATATATCAAAATCTTACGTATCGCATAGAAAAAATATATGTTTAATAAATTAATAAATTTTATTTAATTGATCTAATTAATCAAAGTGTTATTTAAGTTAATAATATTTTATTTTTAACATTGAACTCAAGTGTAAAAGTGCTTCAAATTTAACTGTGTGTTTTTACATCAAGTTTTAATCACACTAATATAATGTGATAGTATACCATGTTATAAATGAAAACATATTAGTTTAATTAAAATATATCATTAAATTATGAAGGTAGTGTACCATTTTTTTTCAATTAAGTTTAAACCTACACTCTCTTTTATATTATAACAAATAAACATTGAAAACAAATTTATTTTTTATATTATAACATTCATAGCTTAAACCTTTTTATACACAATGTCAAGTTAATTATAAAAATACATAAAATTATTTATAAGCAACTTAATTTTTTTAACAACATATAATAGAGTTTAGATTTGTTATATCTCTCATATAACAACATAGGTAAATCTAAAAAATATTTTAAATTATATAATTTCAAAACAAAATGAATGAATTTATAGAAGATTATTTTTATTAAAGTGATAGAATCTAACCCCAATACTAACACTAATTATAAGTCTAATCATAACCCCAACCCTAAAACTAACATGAATTAACTTCAAACCAAACTCTAATTTTATATCCAACCCTAAACATAACTATGATTCTAAAACTAACATTAATAAAACCGCAGTTGAACCATAACCCTAACCCTAATACTAAGCCCTACCCCAATTGAACCGTAACACTAACCCCAAGCTTTATTATAGAACCTTAATCTTTACCCCAACCCTAATCCTAATTCAACCCTATACCTAATTCAACCCTATACCTAATTTTAATTAAATTCTAACCCTAATTGAACCTTTTAAACTAACAAATAAACATTGAAAACAAATTTATTTTGTATATTATACACAATGTCAAGTTAATTATAAGAACACATAAAATTATTTATATGCAACTTAAATTTTTTAACCATTTAATAAAATATAATTTAAATTTAAATATTAATGGTATAGAGTTTAGATTTATATCTCTCATATATCAACATAGGTAAATTTGAAAATATTTTAAATTATATAATTTCAAAAAAAAATGAATGAATTTATAGAAGATTATTTTTATTAAAGTGATAGAATTTAATCCCAATATTAACACTAATTATAAGTCTAACCATAACCCCAACCCTAAAACTAACACTAATTGACTTCAAACCTAACTCTAATTTTATATCCAACCCTAAACATAACTATGATTCTATAACTAACATTAATGAAACCCTAATTGAACCATAACCCTAACCCTAATACTAACTCTTGCCCCAATTGGACCCTAACACTAACCCCAAGCTTTATCATAGAACCTTAATCCTTACCCCCAACCCCAACCCTAATCCTAATTCAATCCTATACCTAATTTTAATTAAAGTCTAACCCTATTTGAACCTTAAACTTAACTGAACTCATGTTTAGGGTTAGGGTTCAATTAAGGTTAGGGTTGAATTATGGTTATGATTAGGGTCAAAATTCAAATAGGATTATGGTTGGATTTTAATTAAGGTTGCTATTCACTTAGGGTTAGGGTTCAATTAATATTCAATTTGGGTTAGGGATCAATTAGGGTTACAATTCAATAAGGGTTTAATTAAGGTCAGGGTTAAGATTAGTCTTAAATTAAGGCTAGGATTGGAGTTAGGGTTCAATTAAGGTAAGGGTTATTGTTTATTTTAGGGTTAGGGTTAAATTAGAGTTCTCTAGGGTTTTGATACAATTAGGGTTAGGTTTCAATGATACCTAGGGTTACGATTACAATTCAATTAGTGTTAGAGTTAGGGTTATAATACAAGTTCAATCAGGTTAAGGTCAGGGTTTAATTAGTGTTAGAGTTAGGGTTTCAATAATAAAATTTTCCATAATGATATGGAAAGGCATTCAATTGGATTCATATCCAAATGCACAAATAAGAATTGGTAATTAAGAATTCTCTAGAACTAAAGTTATGACAACAAATACAATCCTTAGCTTAATCATTTGTTCTTGTTACACAACAGTCCCACCTCATCAATAATTTCATTTCTAAATTTTTAAAACATAAATATTTTATAACTTTTTGTCATCAATAATTTCATTTCTAACTTTTTAAAACATAACTATTTTATAACTTTTTGGCAGGAACTTCACTCCCTGCAGCTCTTGTTTAAATTGTAATTGTTTTAAGGAAACAAAGATGGAAATCTAACTTATAGTATAAATCATCATTTTACCTTCATTACAAAACATTTGAAACTCTTTAGTTTCTAGTGTGATTTTAATTATTTAATTTTTAAATATTTTTACTTTTTACAATTAATATTTTAACTAAATTAAAACAATTGATATACTTAATCAAATGAAAAATAATCATATATAGATAAATATAATTTATTCTATATATAAGAGAATTTTATTTTTGTATGTTAGATTATAAAATTATGAGGGAGTGTATATATAAATTAGAAGTTATCATTTGGTTAAACTATCACAATTTTAAATGATCTAACCCCTCAAAATTATTCAAATCATACCAAAAACTTAAACTTTGATAAATAATATAATACAAAAAAAATCATCATTCTCACTATTTAAATACAACTAATTTTCTAAAAGATAGACATAAATTATTCAAGGTTCTAAAAGATAGATCCGACCCACTTGAAAAGATAACTCCAACTCCCTACCATATAAAAGTGGAGTCAATATAATATTTTAAAGGGTCTCTTTATGAAAAAAGATAGAGAAACATGATTATATACAAATAAGGTTTATTGGATATAATACAAAACAAATCATCATTCTCACTATTTAAATACAACTAATTTTCTAAAAGATTAGATAAATTATTAAGGGTTCTAAAAGATAGATCGGACCCACTTGAAAAGATAACTCCAACTCCCTACCATATAAAAGTGGAGTCAATATAATTTTTTAAAGGGTCTCTTTATGAAAAAAGATAGAGAAACATGATTATATACAAATAAGGTTTATTGGATATAATACAAAACAAATCATCATTCTCACTATTTAAATACAACTAATTTTCTAAAAGATAGACATAAATTATTCAGGGTTTTAAAAGATAGAAAGGACTCACTTGAAAAGATAACTCTAACTCCCTACCATATAAAAGTGTAGTCAATATAATTTTTTAAAGGGTCTCTTTATGAAAAAAGATAGAGAAACATGATTATATACAAATAAGGTTTATTGTCCTTTCAAAGATCATTGAGTGCCACTTCATCATGCAATAAATTCCTATGCTCAACAATCTATTTTTATGAACTAATACACAATGGGCTTCGAAAATAATTAAAAAAAAAAAATACTCCTCTCCATCTCTATCTTCCTCTCTCTCTCTATCTCCTTGTCTCTCTAGATCTCTCTCACTCTTCCCTCTATATCTTCCTCTTTCTATCCCTACCTCTCCCTCTTTCTCCCTCTCTCCCTACTACAAACATAACATGAGCCTATTTATAATGGATCTCGATTATGTTCTTGATTCAAAATTTTATTTTGGTCATGTTTGGATCCATGTAAGTGGATGCATAGTTTATTTGAAGCTATCACTTCTCCATTTATACCTTTGTTGGAAAATATTACAATTCCCCCTAGAAGTCACATTCACTGGGAAATGTGTATAAAAAATATGTGAAAGATCTGATCCATCTCTATCTCTATCTTCCTCTCTATGTATCTCCCCCATATCTAACTCCTTACCTCTCCCTTCATCTCTCTCTCTCTCTCTTCCCTCTCTATCTTTCCCACTATATGTATCTCTTTATCCCTCTTTCTATCCCTATCTCTCCCTCTCTCCCTCTCTCACTATCACTCCCTCTTTATATATCTCTCTAATTTTCCTTTATCCTCTTTATATTTCTCTCCCTCTCTCTCTCCCTCCATATCTTATTTATATATCTCTCTCCCTCTTTATCTCTCTCTCATCACACACACACTCCATATTTATCCATCCCTATCTCTATCTTTATATCTCTCTCAGTCTCATGCACACGTAATCCTTGTTTCTTCCTCCCTATCTCTATCTCTCCTCCCTTTCTCTATCCCTCTCTCCCTCCCTCTATTACTCATCTATATCTCTCTATCTCTATCTATCTCCCTTTCTCTTCCCATATATATATATATATATATATATATATATATATCTCTCTTTATCTTCCCATATATCTATATCTTCCTCTTTCTCTCTCCCTCTATTTCCCTATTTATCTCTCCCTCTCTACATCTTTATTTATCTATAGTTACTTCTCTTTGTTTTTCTATCTCTCAATCTTTGTCTCCCTCTCCCCATCTCTCTATATCTCTATCTCTCTATCACCATATTTCGCCATCTATATCTCCCTCTCCCTCTCCCTCTCCCTCTATATCTCTATCTTCCTCTCCCTCTTCCTTTATATATCTCTATCTCTTCATCTTTATCTCCCTCTTCTTCTTCCTTTATATATTTCTATCTCTTCATCACTATCTCCATATCTCTCTCTATCTTTATCTCTCCCTCTAGGTATATCTCTATCTCTCTATCTACTTGTCTCCCTCTCCCTCAATCTCTATCTTGTTATTTCTTCTCTCTACCCCTATAACTCTCCCTCTCTCTTTATATCACTTTCTATATATATCTTTGTTACACCCCATTGTGTTATTACCTATTTATTATTACTTTGATGAGTTAAAATGCTTTAATATATGATGATGTTTACAATATTTTGATGGAAAATGCAATGAATGGATATGAATTGCAATTTGATTACTTCAAATATGTTTATGATGCAAATGGATGTTATGTTATTGGCTAACTACTGTTGTGATGCCCTAAGTTGGATATAGGAAGGAATTGAGCCCTCTAGGAAAAGAGGGGGAGTATCACCCAGGAGAGGAATTTGTTTTGGTAACTCCTAATGTACCTACTTGAGCTATCACAACCTAGTTTGGCAAGTTGAGTCAAGTTAATTGAGAATTGGTAAGTAAACCTTCGGTCATAGTTTGGGGATGATTTGCAATGGTTTTGGTGTTAGTCTTTAATTGTTCCTTGTTTTGGATTGTGACTAAATCTTTGTGTTAAGTGTAAGTTCTTCGTATTTATATTCATATATTAATCAATGAGTATATACGTAGAATGTATATATGTATGTGTTTAGGATAACACATACATGTGATTATATACATGCATGTGTATACGCAAGTAGACCTACTTATGCATACTCATGTATGGATATACCATATGCATGAGAATATTGATTGGACATATATATATATTGTATATATATACTGATTGATGAATATGTAAATTTATGTGTTTATTATTGATATTAAGAAAATGATATGTGTGGGGATGACCCTGCAGTGTGACGGTAGGTCACAAGCCCTATTGAGAGGGCGTTCACATGTTCGAGTCTCACCCAATGCATGTAGGAATGAAGGACCAAAACAAGACTGAGGATGGATGGGTGCACGCTGGACGAGGAGATAGTCATTGGTCGTTGGTCGATGGGCGAAGACTGCAAACAGAAAGAAGGGTCGAAGGTAGGATCCATGGTGGCAGATATCACCCTACAGCAGTGAGCGAGGTGCGTACGCTAGCAGGGGAGACGTGGAAGGGCAACAGATGGAGGATGCCCCAGGAGTTAAAGGGGGAGGACGAAGAAGACAGGGAGAGCAGAGGAGTGAAGATGGCGGAGAGAGGAGGAGAAGATAGGCGGAAGGAGGATGAAGTACAGGGGTGAGCGGGAGGAGATAACTGTGGGAGGAAGGGTAGAGGTAGAGAAGAGAAGTGGAGTAGGGAGGAAGGCTGCGGGAGGTAGGTGGGGCGGTGAATAGAAGTGGGAGAAGAGGAGGAGGCTGCGGGAGGTAGGAGTGGAAGAGGAGAGGAGAAGTGGAGGGAAGAGGAGGAGGCTGCGAGAGGAAGAAGTGGAGGCCAAAGGAGTGTTGGGTTGGAAGGGAGAAGTCGGAGAAGATGAAGGAGAGGTGGAATAGAAGGACGATGAGGAGAAAGGAATGGACTGGTACTAAAACCAGACAAATATGGGGATGAGGTCCCACATAAATTGTGGCCTCACTGGTTCAAAGCTCAAGTCAAAAGCGATTACTAATCAAAAAAAGAAAAGATAATGATATGTGTGTATAATATATATATTAATACATATGTATGTGAGTGCATTAAATACATACATATTAATATATGTATATATGTGTGTGTGTAATTGTTAATATGTAGATATGTGATTGGAAAATAATGATTTAATGAACATGTATATATATATTATAACGATAGAATTTGTAACATACATATATTTAAAAGTGTTATGAAATAAACTTGACTCATATGTAATGTGGACCATATATAGTGGTTAATGGTTGTTTAAAGCTAGCAATATAAAGTTGCGCATATATAGCGCATATGTGAGAAAGTCAAAATACAAAGCACATGGTATTTAGAATGAAAAGCAAATGATATTTCTTGTGGCAAGTAAAGCGCTTAGGATTGCACTATAATGCGGCAATGCATTTTATCTATGTAGTTGATAATGTTGAAACCCATGCACAACATAATGATGTGTAAATATGCAACACCATAATTGGTGGAATAAAGCAAATAGAAGTTTGTAAACCAACGCACAACTAAATATGGACATTGAGACTTTGTCGAGACACGAGTTGGCTTAAGTTGAAGAAGGAAGTCAACTTGATTTCCTAATAGGAAACCTATAGTTGAACATTTCTCTGTTGACTCAGTAAAATGGAAGTTGCTCTATCAGTTAGAAAGAGGCGACTCATCCATATTAAGAATATGGACATATAGGGATTGTTTATGTGTTTTCTTTGTAATTGTTTTGGAAGCCACATTGACCTATTATGGTGTAGAGTTCATTTTTTATTGTGCTTACAGTTTAAGTGGTGCCAAAAGGGAGAGAAAAGGTGGAAAATAGAGTAACAAAATTATAGCTATGAGATTCTCAATTCTTAGTATAAATAGAGGCAATGCTTTAGTCTTTCACACTCTCATTCTTTGAGAAATTCGTTGAGCTTATATGTTATTGTATTTTTTTTTGCTAAGTGATTTTGAGTGCAATAAAGAGAAGTAAGAGAGTTATTGTGATTTAGTTAGTTATTGTTGGAAGTTTGAGAGTGGAAAGAGGCTAGAAGAGTTAAGCTGAAGGTAGAGGGAGCAACAAGCAAGGTCTTGAGATTGAGCTTGAGGCAATCCTCATTTGGAAGCGAACTATCTAGACATGCTAGTATTTCTACTTTGTTATTCTTCTTTGATTTGAAATGTCATGTGCTTGTAAATGCTTGAGGAATTAGCAAATGTGTATAACATAAAGCTTGTTTATAAGTTGAAGTTGAAATGTTATTAGTATAAATATACATAAATATATATTTATTATATAGGGATATGAGATTATATTTGCAAAGATAATGATTTATTATATCTAGGCTATCATAGGCCAATGTATGGTGAAATAAAATGAAATATTGATATAGAAGTATTGTGATTGTGAATACTAGTTTGTAAGGTTATGTGAACTTGTATAGGATGGGAAACTATATTGCATAGAAGTGCTATATTGGAATGATTAGCTTATAATGCCAAATAATCCTTTAGGTTAATAAGGTTAGTCCTTAGGAATTAGGATAAACCAAGGTTGGGAGTAACGTAGTTGACCCTATTAGATCACTTGTATATTTAATTTGTTTATGGAATCATGATATGGAATAGACTCATTATGAGTTAGTATGGTCATAGTATTTACCAAATAGAGCAATAGAGTGGGTGAACATATGAATTCCACTTCATAGAGGTGAGACACCACTTTTTATAGTGAGTTTGAACATAATGATCAAATCTTTGGCCAAAGTAGTGTAAGCTGCCACTGTTTACACTATCGGTTCATTGTGAGCTAGGGTTACATAACTAGGCTGGGAATGTCATGCATGTAGCTAGGTATCCACTATATGATAACTCTAGTATATGTATGACACAACACTAAGCTCAGGTAGGCTATTAACATTATGAGGGATACTAGACCAAACTCTTTGTTAAAGGGTAGGGCCATCTCACCAATTTGGTAGATGTGCGAGGAACCATAGTAAGTCTGTGGTTGGCAGAAAAGAACTTGGATGATGCTCTCCCTCATGTAGTAGGCAGTTGAAATTTGAGGATGTATGTCAGCAAGGACATCTAAACCATTTGTACTTTATTCCATTGTGCTAGTGAAAGCTATGTATGTAATCATGATCTTTTATCTTTATGAAAAATATGTATATGAAATCGTAATCATTACTTTCATGCAATGTTAACTTATTGAAATGCAATGAAAATTTGAAATGGTATTATTTTGAATATGCATGTTTATTATTGAAATGCAATGGGAATTGGAATGGGATTGTTTCAAATATACAATTGTTATTTAGATTTAAAAAAAAAAATTATTGCTATGTAGTTCGGTGAATTCACATTTGAGTTAAAACATAGGTGAAAACATTAGGTAAAACATTGGGCATGTTACATGTGGTATCAAAGCTACTAGGTTTAGCTCTGAAACCTATGAGCTCACTATGTTGACTTTCATCCAACATTATATGAATCTAATGTTTGGACTTCTTGTGTTAGGATGGTGCATCTCAAAATGACTACGAGAAAGTCATTAATCGGGAATAAGCACCACCTCAAGGCCAAGAATGAAGGGGAAGCTTTTGTTAGAACCATAGAGGGGACCAATTACAACAACACCATATGGATGAGTGACATTGAGACCTTTAGTCATGCCCTATCTCACATCTGTCAAGAAAGAAAGAGGATGTGTGAGGCTACTAACTTTGTACCTCCTATCTCTCCTGCAAAATTGGATTCTATACCACTTTCAAGGGATATGCCCTTAGAATGGAGTGTTAGTCCTACCATGATTTTTAGGGACCCTCGAGTTCTTCCAATAATGGAAGTTATTGCAATTGCCTCTAGTGGCAAGTTAGAGGGATACGTCCCTCGAGATTATGTATCTGAGAGTAGGTTTGAAGGTTATGCACCCTTCGATAATGATTGGGAACAAAAATCTGAGGGATATGCAACACTTAGCTATGTATCATAAAGTGAATCTGAGGGATATTCTCCCCTAGACTATCTAAATAGTCATTCCATGTAAATACAAGAATAATTGGAATCCTTTGATCTTATTACAAATTTTGATTTGGAAAAAAATTGTGCAAAAATCTTCTCTCAACTTCTTTGTGAATGAATGTTTGTTTTTAATGTTGGAATACTAAGTAAGCCATAATAAGATGTAATTGAAATGAAACCCCTAGGTGGAACACTATTTGAGAAAATGGTTAGAACAAGAACCAACCTTGGGGGTAGCCAAGAGGTAGGCCAAGGTGCAAAAAACTCTAAGGCTAAATTGGATAGTATTTTGGCCATAATGAATGAGACTAGAGAAAGAATTGGAAACCTCGAGCAAGGGGTAAGAGGAATGGAAAGGAAAGAACAAGAAGTTCCTAATAGGGAGGAAGGAGAAAATTCCCATGATCATACTCAGTCAAGTGAACATGAGGATGATGAATCCCAATCTAGGTCTAAAGGAAGCAAGAGGAAACAACTTGCAAATGAGTTATCCCAAGATATGAGGAAGGTCACCCCTCCAAAGTTTGAGGGAACCACTAGTGGAGATGCAGCTAAAGCATGGCTCGCAAAAATGGGGAAGTATTTTGAGATAAGAAATTACTCTAAAATCACTAAGGTTGTCTGGGGAGCTTTTTAGCTAGTTGGAGAAGCATCCACATGGTGGATGAACAAAAAGATGAAACTGGGATTAAGTTCCTTAAGTCTTACTTGGGATAGATTTGTGGAAATTTTCTAGAAGCAGTGGCTACCTCAACTCTATTTTGATCAAAAGCTTACTGACTTTCAAAATCATAAGCAAGGGGATTCTTTAGTAAATGAATATTGGGAGTTCACTTTTCTTTTGAAATAGGTACCTCAATATTAGAAAGACGAGCAATTTCACATAAGACAATTTATTTTGGGTCTTAATGCCCAAATTGAAGGAGAGGTAGATGTACATGGTTCGAATACTATGGACTTGGTGTACAAAAAGGCAATCAAGCAAGAGCATAAGCTCAAATCTATCTCTACCTACCATGAAAGGAAGCAAAAAAGTTTAATTGGTCTCAAGCCAATCAAACTTTTAAGAAGTCAAGTGATGGTCAAAATTATCAAAGGAAGGGTGATAAGGGATTCCATAGAATTCAGAATGAGTCTAGAAGGGACCGTAGGGGGAATAACAATATCAATAGCAACAAAAATTCTGGTAGGAATAAAGGAAGTTCTAGAAAGCCTGTATCGAGGAATGAGCCGGTAAGAGGATTTTTCACATGCAAAGGAGATCATTATGCAAGTCAGTTCCCCAACAAGCCATCTGGGACACAACCACATGGAAACCCTCTACCTCCTCAACAAGAAGCGTTCCAGTAGAAGATTCATGCAGTGCTAGACAACCGACTAGCGAAGTATCAAATTACTCCTATATAAATCTTAGGTACTTTGTTTGGCACGCCTATTTTAATTCTAATTGATATTGGTGCAATAGAAATTTTTGTTTCTCCTAGTATAGCTAGTAAGATTTCTAGAAAAGTTGGCTATATGGAAAAGTCTTGGAATTGTTGAGAATGCAAACCAGACGAGAGCTAAGGTAGAGAAATGCTTGTTTGAAGCAAGGGTTGAACTTTCGAGTTTCTCTATGGAAATGAATTTATATGCAGCCCCCTAGGTTCATATGATGCCATATAGGAATGAATTGACTATAGAAGCATAGAGCCAAGGTAGATTGTCATGCTAAAACTGTAGAATGTTTAGATGATCTTGGAAATTGGGAATTCTTGCAAGGAACACTTAGAGAAGTTAAGTTACGAAAAAATCTCCACTATGAAAATGCATCAAGCTAAGAAGAAGGGGTTTCAACTTTTGTAGTAAAAATGGAAAAGTTGGAAGACTACAAAGAGTTCATCACTCTAGATGACATAGTGTACTATGGACCCTAAGATCTCCAAGAAGCTGAGGATGGTGAGATGGTGGAATCAAACAATCATATATGGATAAATATCCTATCTTAAGGGGCTTTGTGGATGTATTTCCAGATGAATTACCCAGATCACCTCCCAAAAGAGTATTTGATTTCTCCATTGATATTTTTCCTGGGTCGAAGCCTATATCAAAAGTTCCATATAGGATGACCACAATGAAGTTAATGGAGCTTAAAGCTCAATTGGAGTTGTTATCCAAAGGATTGATCAAACCTAGTGTTTCACCCTAGGGAGCGCCAGTGATCTTTGTTAAGAAAAAGGATGGTACACCATGCTTGTGTATAGATTATCATTTTCTTAACAAAGCAATGATAACGAACAAGTACCCGTTACCACGTATCAATGATCTCTTTGATCAAATGTGAGGAGCGGTCGTGTTTTCAAAGATTGATCTTCGATCAGGTAATCATCAACTAAGGATCAAGGATGAAGACATATTCAAAACAACCTTCAGGGCTAGGTATGGTCATTACGAGTTCACAGTTCTACCTTTTGGACTAACAAATGCACCTACAACATTCATGAACTTGATGAATAATGTATTCAAAATTGCTTAGACAAGTTTGTGTTGGTCTTCTTGGACAATATTCTTATCTACTCCAAGAACAAAGAGAAACATCTCCAACATCTAAGGATTGTTCTCTAACATCTAAGAGAGTATAAGTTATATGGAAAACTCTCGAAATGTACCTTCTTTCAAAAGGAGGTGCAATATTTGGGTCATGTGATCTTGGTTGATAGGATTGCAATTGATCCATTGAAAATAAAGGCAGTACTTGAACAGTCGGTACCAAAGAATGTGCCAAAATTTTGAAGCTTTATGGGTTTAGCTGGATATTATCGAAAGTTTGTAGAAAACTTCTCCAGAATAGCTTTTCCCATCACATCATTGCAAAGGAAAGGGAAGAAGTTTGAATGGTCAAAGAAATGTCAAGCGACATTCGACCAACTTAAGAAGTTAACCATAGCACCAATACTGAAGGTACCAAATCCAGATGGTGATTTTATTATCATCGCAGATGCTTCAAGAGAAGGTTTGGGTGGAGTGTTGATGCAAGATAGGTGATTCATAGCCCATATGGAATTGACAACAGTTGTAAATATATGCTATGCAAAATCTTGCATCAACAATTGTAAATATATAGCCCATATGATCGATGAATATGTAAATATATGTGATTTAGTTAGTTATTGTAAGTTTGAGAGTGGAAAGAGGCTAGAAGAATATTTAAGTTGAAGGTAGAGGGAGCAACAAGCAAGGTCTTGAGATTGAGCTTAAGGGAATCCTTATTTGGAAGTGAACTATCTAGGCATGCTAATATTTCTACTTTGTTATTCTTTTGTGTTTTGAAATGTCGTGTGCTTGAAAATGCTTGAGGAATTAGCAAATGTGTATTACGTAAAGCTTATTTATAAGTTGAATTTGAAATGTTATTAGTATAATTATAAGTAAATATATATCTATTATATAGGGATATGAGATTGTATTTGCAAAGATAATGATTTGTTATATCTAGGCTATCATAGGCCAATGTATGGTGACATAAAATGAAATGTCGATATAGAAGTATTGTGATTGTGAATACCAGTTTGTAAGGTTATGTGAACTTGTATAGGATGGGAAACCACATTGCATAGAAATGCTCTATTGGAATGATTAGCTTATAATGCTAAATAAACCTTAAAGTTAATAAGGTTAATCCTTGGGAATTAGGAGAAACCAAGGTTGGGAGTAACCTAATTGGTCTATTAGCTTGCTTGCATATTTAATTTGTTTATGGAATCATGATATGAAATAGACTCATTATGAGTTAGTATGGTCATAGTATTTACCAAATTGAGAAATAGAGTGGGTGAACATATGACTTCCACTTCATAGAGGTGAGACACCACTTTTTATAGTGATTTTGAACGTAATGATCAAATATTTGGCCAAAGTAGTGTAAGTTGTCATTGTTGGTTCACTGTGGGCCAGGGTTGCGTAATTAAGCTAGGAATGTCATGCATGTAGGTAGGTATCCACTGTATGATAGCTCTAGTATATGTAGGACACAACACTAAGCTCAGGTAGGCTATTAACATTATGAGGGATACCAGACCAAACTCTTCATTGAAGGGTAGGGCCATCTCACCAATTTGGTAGATGTGTGGGGGACCGCAGTAAGTCCATGGTTGGTGGAAAAGCACTTGGGTGATGGTCACTCATGCAGTATAGGCAACCAAAATTTGAGGACGTATGCTACCAAGGACATCTGGACCATTTGTACTTTATTCCATTATGCTAGCAAAAGCTATGTATGTAATCATGATCTTTTATCTTTATGAAAAATATGTATATGAAATTGTAATCATTACTGGGGATTATGTAATGTTAACTTATTGAAATGCAACGGAAATTTGAAATGGGATTATTTCGAATATGCATGTTTATTATTGAAATGCAATGGGAATTGGAATGGGATTATTTCAAATATGTATTTATTATTTAGAATTTAAAAAAATAAAATTGCTATGTAATGGTGAATTCACATTTGGGTTAAAACTTAGGTGAAAACATTAGGTAAAACATCGAACATGTTACAATCTTTATCTTTATATCTCTTCCTCTCTCATTCTCTCTCTCTTGATATATTTATCTCTTCCATCTTTGTCTATCTCTCTCTCCTCTCTCTTTATCTCTCCCTCTCCTCCATATCCCTCTCCTCCTCCATCTCCATTTTCGTCTCTATCTCTATCTCCCTCTACTTCATATCCCTCTCCTTCTCCATCTCTATTTCTATCTCTATATCTATCTTCCTTCCCCCCCCTCTCTCTCTTACCCCCTTTATACCTCCCTCTCTCTATCCCTCTCTCTCCCTCTCTCGCTATTGCAAACATAACATGAGCCTATTGGTAATGGATTTGGATTATCTTCATGATTCAGAGGTTTTTTTCAATTGTGTTTGGATCCTTGTAAGTGGATGCATTGTTGATTTGAAGCTATCACTTCTCCATTAAGACCTTTGTTTCACAAACAACAACATTTGCTAAATTTCCTACCAATTGATCTCGTGTACTACACAAATGTATGCAAAAAATAGACCAAGTTTTCCCTTAATTGACCTTCCATACCTCTTCAACATACCTATTGCATAACAAGGTGTGATTGCTAGTGATATTACTATTAGAATTCAACCATATAATTTTTCAAATCAAACTCATTGTCCCCAAAAAGAAATTGATAACATATTATGATTTTTCTGAAATGAGTCTTTGTGCTATTTAGATATCTTCCCTTGCATGATTTGTATTATGGCTACTACCATGGTTATTCTGCAGACTCATTTAATAGATTGCAAGGGAACATATACCTGTATATCATTTTATTTACTAAAAAATGAATGTGAAATGCTATAAACACTCAATTAAATCTTTGTTAAGCCATTTGAAATGAAAGAGGGAGCGGTTGCATAGTACTGACCATTTTTTTGGTATACGAAGGATTCAGTCAACTAAACGCATCATTTATATATCTGTTATACAAATTTATTTTACTACAAACATTTGATTACACTACATGAAGGCAAGCAAGTTAATGGAATTAATAGTCTACTCCTCCTTTCTGTAGATTATGTAATTATGAAATCTGGGTTGATTTTAATGAAGTGAAAGAGGCAACAATTACACAGTTCTGCGCATTTATTTTGGTATATTGAGGGTTTTGTACACTCTATGGCCTCAGTTACATCTCTGTCATGTAAACTTGGTTTGCTATTAACTTTTGATTACACTACATTCAGGGTAGAGAGTTAATGCCGTTGAATTCTGTGTAGGTTTTGAAAACTCGTACAAGATTTTCAACAATGAATGAACGAATAAACATGAAATAAGGGTTGTTCTGATCATGCATGTCTTTACCTTTTAGTTTTTCATGCGCCTTGCATCGTACCTTCATCCATTTGGCCTTTCTTTTCCATATGGCGCCTTAGATGGATGAGACCAAACAAAAATAGGGTTGTTCTTAAATATTATATAGTTCAATAGTCAAAGATTAATTGTAGGTTAAAGTAGAGTTCCAAACAAGAATTTTTTGATCTTTTAAAGTGTATGGGATTTTGTGTCAAGCTCAAGAATCTACAAGTCTATAATAACTCTGATATTTTTATTTGTACTTTTTATAAAATTTCTACATTGGTAGGGTTTCATCATATTTTTCCCATAAATTTTGCCCTTTCACTCTCAAGATTTTTAGTTTGTAGAGTTGGCTTCTATTTAGGAATTCCTCTTTTTAATCAGGTACCCAAATTTCATCATCTACACCTAAGGTTTTTGAATATAATTATTTGGCAAAGGAAAATAATCCAGAATCTTCTATGAGAGTTTTTGAATACCTTTCACCTCATATTTTCTAATGCATTATTAGGCCAAATCATATAATCCATAATCTTCTATAAGGAATCTTCAATGATACAACAACAACAACAACAAGACAATCGAATTGGTAGACACCTAATTGAGTTTTGCAGTGGCCTTTGTGGAAGGAGGCATTCAAGAATCTTGTGAAGATTCTTGCAACATCCACCTTGATCCCTTCTCACATAATGATCCTTCTATGGTAATAGGTTGGTTGGCTAAATATCGAGGGAAATACATATAATCCTTTTTTTAGTCCAAGAGGACGAGGCTCTTAGCCCTAATTGATATCCAACTACTTTCTATCAGTGGAACTAATCAAAACTAGCTTACTACATGTAGTTGACGAGTCTCTTGCAATTGCCCTAGCTCTAATTATAAAACAAGCGATGAGAACAAGGAAACATATTCAATGTGGAATCTGCTACCTTGCCAAACGTGGGTGGCATGCAACTACCAGGTGTCTGCTCCTAAAATTTTAACTATTAAATATTGTCTTGTCCAGTGGAGCATTGTTTGATATTTATAATTAGGATTAAATTCTAAAATTCTCTTGAACCTTATTAAATTGTGTGCATTCTCTTTGTACAAAACCCTTTTGTATTATATAAAAATGAAAGGTGGGAGAAAATATTGTTAATGGGAAGGGAAACTTCTTCATTGGTGAATGGTATTTTGATGATAAATTGGTAGGGGTTCAAAACTCATATGCATGCATGGAACAAGGAATCTAAGAAAAACTTCGTTCTTGCATGATGAATGGTTTTTTTGTTTGTTTAATTTTCTATATATGAATACTTTTTTTTCTAAGTTACATATTTTTTCTTAATCCTATTGCATGATAGCTTTCTCTTTTTAGTTTTTACTATCTTCTCCATGTTGTAAAATTGTCTAAATATGATATCAGGTTCCCTATTGACCGCCATAAAAATGGACCAACAAAAAAGGCATAGATTGCCACAGATAGTGCACATACTACTGCATTATTGTAAAGAGGAGAAACCATGACAATCAATGCTCTAAACACTTCAATCTAGGTAATAATAACAACCAAAATAGGGATATGAAATGTGTTTATTATAGCAAGGGGCATAGTTTCCAACAAGTAAAGTTCCCAACTCATTAATGGATGAATTAAATTTAGGAGAAGGAAAAGTGGAATTAAATTATTTGTAGCTATAAAAAACAGGAACTAATTTCCTCAATAACATTAAATATAAAGAGTAGCCAAGCATTGTTTTCAAGCAACAAAAGTTGGATGAAAAGGCATGTGATTTGGAGTTGTGTTGGGTAAATATTGTTAATATATCCTCATCATACCTATTACATGAGGACTTTATTCATTAGTGCAACAAGATGTTGGAAGAAGAGTAAGTTACTTTGTGGGAACATTTGAATTTGTTCGAAACATGTGAAAACTAGTATTTAGCATTACCATCAGTTGAATTTTGTAGCAATAATAGGATTACTTTTAAAATTTGTTAGGCATTAAACTCTTTCTAAAGTGACAACTCCCTAAGGTTCATGAGATGGGTAACCATATTTTTAAAATAATGTCTTGAAGGTTAGCCAATAAGAAGGAGAGGTTTGCCATTTAGTCCCACCTTATTTGTGCTGCTTAAAAGATGACATAGAATATAAAGGATTGTAACCTTATTTTCCAAGAAATGGCAATGAGGAAAGTAAATGCAACATGTAATGTCCCCTTCCTAATCAGTTCAATATGGTGGACCATTAGCCTATTATATTGGTTCCCGTAGGCTAATGTGTGTGGTTAGGGGACTTTGGATGTGTTTTGTCTAGTGGTTTTGCAATGGTCAATGGCCAGTTGGGTTCCAACTATTGTTGCAGGGATGATGCCTTTTTTTGGAATATTTTCAGGGTCATTTTCTAGTACTTACTATTTTAGTAAGTCAATTTCAAGCACCAACGGACCAGTTGACAATGTTGTTATATTTAGCAGTGTCAGTGGGTATCAATTTTAATGTTCAAGCATTGATTAGTATTTATATTTTTAAATAACATAGAGTTATTAAAGTTAAATTAAATATTTAACCTACATTATATTAAATATATTAAAGTGCCTTTTAAAAGAAGCCCATGGGGAGTCATAAGTCGCTTTAAAAAGGGGCCAAATTATTTACTTAGAGATGGGTGCCCAAATTGGAGACTTAATGAAGTCTCAAAAATTAAATAAAATATCCTCTCTATTTGGGCATGGGATTGGGAGGAGACTATTTAAGCCCTTTTGTGGTTCATTTGTCGTTCATGCTTGGTTGATATCTTTATTATTTTGGTTGGAGGAGCTGTTCTTCTTCTATTAGGCTTTGTGAGGACGAAACCCCTTGCAGGAAACATTCTCTACAATGTTGGAAGACACAATCTAGAGGATTTTTGGTGATTTCACTTTGGGAATCAAAGTTGAGCTTCATTGCAGTTAGGAATTCACAGATTGAGCTTCATAGATATGTTTCAGATTTGAAAGATCATCCTATTGAGCAGATTGGAGAGCATTAGCAATAGTTTTGAGGAGCCATAGTGGCTCTCATGTTGGTCATACCATTTTCCAAAGTTGTACATACATTTTGAGAGGAGTTTGGAGTATTTGAAGGGGTGGCTAGGGTTTTAGGAAATCATGTTCCTTCTTGGGAGGTCACTTAGGGATAGAGAGCATCTAGTGTTGGCATCATCCTTCCATTAGAGGTGTTACTTGTAGCTAGCATCCATTTTTAAAGGGTTTCAAGGCATATCTTACCTATGAGTTCATGATTTGTAACTCTCAAATTTTTTTGGTATTTTTTTAAAGATAATATGGGATATTTTATGAATTGGGTTATCAATATTTTAAAAAAGTACCGAGTATCTAAGCTGATATAAAAATCTAGAATTTTTAGCTATGTATTCCCTAGGTAATGTTTAGTTTTTGAGTTGAAAATATTATTGCAATATCTTCTATTTTGTTGCATTATAATGTTGTATCAAACATTACAAATATATCACAAAACATTCATAAAAAAAATAAAGGTAAAAAATAGCATTACATTTTGCAGTGGTATCAGAGCAATGTATCCTACCATCCTGGAGGGTTACATGATAGAAAGCAACAATTGATGAGTGATGCATAATCAACACCAATATCATTTGAGAAGAAATAGGTCAAATCCTAACATTGAAGAGAATCCTATATTTCTCATTGTTGGTGAAGAAAGAGTAGAAATAGTATGGGTGACAGAGATAGGGATAATAAGGGTCATGAGGAACCAAGTACCTATGATATGATTAATGATTTGGTAAGAGTGCAATGAGAGTTACAACAAAGTTTAGGATAAATGGTAGCCCTAATAACACAACATTTGATAGGAAACAACAATAATAACAATGACAACATTGGCAACAATGGAAATAATAATGGGAATAATGGGCATTTTGGGAACAATATACTTATTGGTCAGAATACTATGACAACTTCTTCTAGGCCTCTTATGCCTACCTTTCTACCTAGAGTCCAACCCCAAGTTTGAAATGAACCCACCTTCAACAATTTACAGGATGAGTTCTTACAATATTGGAGGGATTCAGATCTAGAGATCCATGCAGAGATGAATTTCAAAGACTATTGTGACCTTAGAATGAAGCACATACCTCATAGGGGTGGAAGAGCACATAACATTGATTTACAAAGGAAATTTGGGAAGCTCATAATTCCATTTTTTGATGGCACAAGGAAGTCTATTGTAAGGGCTTGGGTGCAAAAAATAGACACATATTTTCAGTGGAATCCTATGAAGATGAAGCCATCAAATATGTCACTATTCACTTGGATGGGATTTCTCATGAGTGGTGGCATCATGGGATGATCACCATGGGACATGATCAGATTGATACTTATGTTGAGTTCACAGAGAGGCTAAAAGACCCTGAGTTGCATTTTAAGGAGTTCGCTCAACTCAAACAGTGGGGTACTGTGGACCACTATATGGTGATTTTTCATAGAATTTCAATGTTTGTTACAAATATATCAGAGAGGAGGCTGATTGTTATCTTTATTGATGATATTTTAGATCCCTTACATGGTTGGGTTAAGGGACTTAATCCAACTACTTTGCAAGAAGCCATTAAGATGACTAGGGATATGGAGTCTTCTACTTCCAAAACAAAATTCCATTCCAAGGGATTTATGTGCAAGAAAGACAAAGACAAAAACCATTTTCAACATGATTCCTATTAGCCCAAATAGGACTCAAAGGAACTTGATAATGATTAGCTTAATGAGCTTTGGAGGAAGAAATTGTGCTTCCATTATAGTGAACCTTGGGATTTATCTCATAAGTGTAGTGTGAAGGTTAAATCCAAACAATTGGAGTACTTTTCTTCTAAAGAATCTTTATCAAAAAAATCAGATCAGTAAATAGATTTTGAAAGTAGTGATGAGGAAAACTCTTTAGAAGAGAAGCAAACTAGTGATGGAACCATTGCCTAGCTCTCCAACATCTAGAAAGTTGTTGCATTCAAGGTGAGAGGTGTTTTACAGGGACAGCAAATCATAGCTTTGATTGACATAGGTGCTACACACAACTTCATTGATGAGAAGTTTGTGGCCATAAGAGGTCTAAAGATAGAACAACATGAAGGATTCAAGGTGCTAGTAGTTGATGGGTACAAACTTTCTTGTACTCAAAAGGTTTCAAATCTGAAAAACTCAATTGGGTGAATATGAATTGATAGATTAATTCTATGCGGTTAATGTAGGAGACATCGATGTGGTCCTAGGGATGCATTGGATGAAATATCTTATAGAATTTTCTTTCAACCTACATAAAATGGAAATGGAATTTGAGTCAAATAGGAAGAAAATTGTTCTCAAAGGATTATCATATGGGGGCCCAAGAGTGGCATCCTTCAAAAGGATGGAACAGTTAATCAAACATGACCAAGTGGAGTGGGAAACAAAGTTTCTTATCATGCCTATATTATCAACAAAAGGACAGTTATCATCCTAATATTCAGATATTGCTATCGAAGCATAACAAGGTGTTTGGGAGTATTCCTCATGGGGTTCCTCTAGAGAGGAATATAGCATGTCATAGAGCTCAAGGATGGGGCCAAACTAGTGATAGATACTCCTTACCAGCATCCCAAAAGACTCAAAGATGAAATTGAAAGACAATTAAGGAGTTGTTGGAGATGGGGCATATTAGACCTAGTAAGAGCCTATTTGCATCATCAATTGTGTTGGTAAAGAAAAAAGATGGGACTCTATGCATGTGCATTGATTACAGGACCCTCAATAAGAAGACAATAAAGAACGAGTATCTCATTCCCAAAATAGATGAGCTAATTGATGAGTTGCATGGTGCTCGTTATTTCTCCAAAATAGACTTGAGGTCAAGGTACCATCAAATCTAGATGAGGGAACAGGATATAGAGAAGACTGCTTTCAGTTGTTCTTTTGGGAATTTTGAGTTCTTGGTGATCCCTTTTGGTTTGATGAATGCTCCAAGTACTTTTTTAGAGTTATATGAATCAGGTGTTCAAAAATTAGTTGAGGAAATTTATTTTGATATTCTTTGTTGATATCCTGATTTTTAGCAAAACTTAGGAGGAGCACTTGCAACATCTTGAGGATGTCTTGAGTATCTTGGAGAGTGAGTTTCTCTATGCTAAGGAGTCTAAGTGTGAATTTGGTATGACAAATATTTTGTACCTTGGTCACATCATCCATGCGGAGGGGGTGAGAGTTGATCTTGAAAAGATCAGGGCTATCATGGAGTGGCCTACTCCTACGAATCTCACTCATCTTAAGGGATTCTTTTGGTTATGTGGGTTCTATAGGTGGTTGTTAAGGGATTTTCATAGACTACAACCCTGCTTATAGATTTAACGAAGAAAGGAGCTTTCCAGTGGTTAGATTTAGCATAGAGGTGTTTTGAGCACTTCAAATAGGTGATGTTATCATCTCTAGTGTTAGCCATACTCGACTTCTCCAAAAAAATTGAGTTGGAATGTGATGCTTCAGGAGAGGGGATTGGTGTTGTTTTGATGCATGAGAAACACCCTATTGCATTTGAGAGCAGAAAGTTAAGGGGTGTGGAAAGGAGCTATTTTGTTTATGACAGAGAGATGTTGGCCATTATGCACATCTTGACCAAGTTTAGACCATATCTATTTAGGGGTAAATTTGTTATTAAAACTAACCACAATAGCACTAAATATTTTATGAACCAGAAGGACCTTAATGACAAGTAGTAGAAGTGGGTAAGCAGACTACAAACATATGATTTTGACATTGTATATGTCAAAGGGAAAAATAATGTATTTGTTGATGCACTTTCTAGGAGGCCACATTTATGTTCTCTTATGGAGATATTTGTTGGTTGGAGGGAATTAATTACAATAGAGTATGCTAAGGATTCTTGGGCAACATAAATTGTAGAGGGCACAACTCATGATGATAGATATACTTTGATTAATGAGCTAATTATATATAAGGATATAATTTATTTGGTGCCTTCTTCTCAGCTTAAGGTGAAGATATTGAGAACATTTCATGATGCACCTATGGTTGGTCACCCAGGGTTTTTCAAGACATATAGGCAAATCTAGGAGAGATTCACTTGGAAACGACTTAAAAATGAAGTCCTTAAGTATGTTAGACAGTGTCTTATTTGCCAGCAGAATACAAATTGTTGAAGTTGGGAAAATCAACTCCACAATTCCCAAGGATCACCTACAATCAAAAACCTATCACATAAAGAGATAATAACAAAGCTATGGAAGCCAAGAGCTATTGATCCAAAAAAGCATGAATAATTATGAATGTGCATCTTCTAATGATTATACAATAGAGAGTCCTTATAAAAGGATAATAAACCTATAAATCCTAGGTGAGGATAAACAAGATCATGACATATGTCCTCATCCTATGACATGAGACATAAAAAAAAACATGACCTAAGTAACCTTAAGTAATTAGAGGAAAAAAACCTAATAATCAAATAAATAAATAATTAGGAAATACCTTTTACTCTAACAACCCCCCTTAAGTGAAAATTAGAGAGAAGATTAAAACTCTAAAGATGAATGCATGGTGGGTCTTGATGAAAAAGACCTGGTTAGGTACCCATGTACAAACAAAAGATCTCTTAAAATCGGAGAAAAGGAGAAAAACCCAATGGAAGAAAACTCCTCTCCAAAAGAAAGAAATCCAAGTGAAGGAATGAAGAAGCCTCCAAACAAGAGTGGAGAACTTAGAAGTCTACAAAAAAAAGTGAAGGACGAAGAAGCCTCCAACCAAGAATTGTCTCAAAAGATAGGATCAAAGGATGAATATGAAGAACACTACTAAAGCGTGAAGAAGATTCAAACACTATCAAATAATGACTGCTATAGCACTGAAAGAAGAACCTCCGCTAAAAAAAATGATGATCTAGATCAAGAAGACAAGAATCTACATGAGTGCCCCCAATGACACTACTCAAATTAGATGGAAAACAAAGACAAAACATATGGAAATTGAAGATACATATGGTATAGGTACCAACAGTCTGAAGAACTAATCAAATGAAAATAGAAGGTCGCCTCCAAAACTAGGAATGCAAGAGTGTCCATATGGTAAGTGCTCCATCTCACTGAAATGTAGTTGCTGCATCACCTAGTACATAAGAAAAAATATTGTATATCTAGCTTACTCCAATGTGAACCTAGGAAGCATTAGCAACAATAGTAGAAATCACCCCCATAATGTTGACAAGGGAGAGCCATGATAGATACATTGAAATTGAATGCCAAAAAGAAGTGCATGAAAAGGAAGCAAGATCATTTGAACATGCAAACATGAAAGTACCAAAAAATATAAAGGGTGTGCAAAAAAACACACACACATGAGGCAAGAATTAATGTGATTCGTTGTTGTCGTGGAATGAACACTCACTTGATAAAGGTATGATGACAAAATAAAAATAAACATCAACCCCCCAATGGCACTTTATATCATAGTGCGAGTACAATAAGACACAAAATGATGTGCAAGATCCCAATAATACATGTACGATGCTAAGGCACTTTATTTCAGTGCATTTACATAATGGAAAGTGCATACAATGGAAGCCCATAATGTAAAAAAAATGACCACATGCTAAAAAAATACAATTCTCTGAAAAAAAGAGGAAATTGATAGTACCATGATGAAATACACAAAAAATCATGCACTTTCAAAAAAATACACTCAAAAAGGTGTTTGGATGCAGAAGATATGGCTTGCCAAAGTCTCCAAAACAAGAACTACACAACAACACTAAGAAAACTAATTTTTGGAAAAAAACAGAAACCAAAAGTGTAAACCACCTACACCACTATGAAGAGCACAAAATTCTACCACATTTCAAAGACAATTACATTGGAAAAGACCAACGTATGGCCAAGATATGGCCTTTGGAAGATGAGGTACAAAATTGAAAAGCCCAATGAAGAGGAGTTGAGTAGGGCAAAAAAAGCATCTTTGCCAAATTTAGCTAAAACACCTCCAAAGATAGAGGCCCACCAAATTTAGAATCCTGTTAAAAAGTTTGCTAGGTATAGTGTAGTTGCATTTATTTTCCAAAAAATATTATTGCAAAAAAAAATTATTATGCTTGTTTTTATTTTAAAGTTAAAAACAAGAAAAAAAATGTTTCGAAAAAAGAAAATATATAAAAACTTTGGGTTCTAAAAAAAATATATATATTTTTTTAATAGGCGTGAGGTGGGGGGGTAGAGCCCACCCATCGCTGCCTTGAGTGGGTCCCAAGGGGTTGTCGACCCCCCATGCAGGTGGGGGCACCCGAGGGCCACCCACCTGCCACATGGTGGCGAGCAGTACCCTTAGGGTACCCCCAAACATTTTTTTAAATATATATTTTTTAATTAAAAAAACTTGCTACAAATACCCTTTAAAGGGTTTTCAATATATTTTTGATTTGATTTTTTTTTAATGCAAGAATTTTTATATTTTTAATTTTTTTTTTACCTCAATCTATGTGTTGGGGAGGTCGTATGATTTCCTTGGCAAAAAAAATTGCCTTAGAAGCTCCCGACACCAAAATAGATCAAATTTTATATCAAAATTTGCTAAATTGACCTCTTAAACACAATATGAGGTTCTTTTTGGCCCAAAATACTCTGAAATTGCAGCTACCCTCCAGATCTGGAAAAAAAGCAACTATTTCAAACCTCTTGTAGATCTATTGTTTGGAGTCCAAATTAGGCCAAATAAAATGCAAAACCGACTTTTCTGATAGCTTTGAATTCAATGGAAAACTTTGTTTTGATCTAGGATGCGCTAAATGATAGCTCAAAGCTTGAAATATCTCAAGAAGAGGAGATGGGATTACAAATTTGGAGCTCTGATACCATATTGAAGTTGGAAAAAATCAACTCCACAACTCCTAAGGATCACCTACAATCAAACCCTTTTCACAGAAAGAGAGAATAAAAATCTATGGAAGCCAAGAGCTATTGATCCAAAAAAGCATGAATCATTATGAATGTGCATCTTCAAATGATCATACAATAGATAATCCTTATAAAAGGATAATAAAACTAGAAACCCTAGGTGAGGATAAAACAAGATCATGACATGTGTCCTCATTGTATGGCATGAGACATAAAAAGAACATGACCTAAGTAAGCTTAAGTAATTAGAGGAAAAATAACCTAATAATTAAATAAATAATTAATTAGAAAATACTTTTTACTCTAACAAGAATGAGCACACTTATCCAGCTGGTTTACTTCAGCCCTTACCCATTTCTAATAAAAATGGGAATGTATTTCTATGAAATTCTCATCAACGGGTTACCTAAGGTACAGGGAAAGGGCTGCATATATGTTGTGGTTGATAGATTGACTAAATTTTCCCATTTCTATGCTATTCCAGTGACATATACTGCAACATAGGTGGCCAATCTCTTCTTTAGAGAGATATTTAGGTTGTATGGGATGCCCAAAAGCATAGTCAGTGACAGGGACAACAAGTTCCTCAGTCTCTTTTGGTAGGAGCTCTTTAAATTGAGTGAGACTAAGCTCACTCCTAGTACTAGCTACCACTCATAGACAGATGGACAAACAAAGATAGTGAACAAATGAGTGGAGTGGTATCTCAAAAATTATGTTTCAAGACAACAAAGGGCTTGCATCAAATGGTTGCACCTTGGTGAGTATTGTTACAATACTACCTATCACATGTCCATCAGGATACCACCATTTATGGATTTGTACATGGGTATGAGGCACCCAAATTCTTGGATCTGTTATTTGGAGATAACAGAGTGCCTAAGGTAAGAGAGTTATTACAAGAGAACTAAGATGTGATGAAATCTTTGAAGGGAAAATTACAACAGGCACAAAATCAGCATAAGCTTTGTGTTCATCAACATCGTACATAGCACAATTTTGAGGGTGGGGACATGGTTTATTTGAGGCTTTAGCCCTATAGACAATCTACTCTCAAAAGGAGTAGAGTGGAGAATATTAAGCCAAGATTTTATGGTCCTTTCAAAGTGTCCAGGAAGACAAGAGAGGTTGCTTATGAGCTTGAGTTTCTAGCGAACAATAGGGTTCACAATATTTTCACGTATCTAGGCTCAAGAAGGCATTGGTACATAATGTGGTACCTTCATCTAAGTTTCCACCCTTAGATGAAGAGGGTAAGTTGATATCGTTTGTAGATACCATAATTGATACCAAGGAGCATACTCTTTGGAAGAGGGTCATCAAATAATTTTTGGTCAAATGGAAAAACTTACGAGTAGAGGATGCAATGTGGGAGAGTGAGCAGATTCTGTAGCATCCAAAGTTACAATTTCTTGAGGACAATTTTTTTTGGGGAGGGCAGACTATAATGTCCCCTTCTTAATCAGTTCAATATGGTGGACCATTAGCTTATTCTACTCGTTCCCGTAGGCTAATGTGTGTGGTTAGGGGACTTTGGAGGTGTTTTGTCTTGTGGGTTGGCAGTGGTTATTGGCTAGTTGGGTTCCAACCATTGTTGTGAGCATGATGCCTTTGTTTGTAATGTTTTTAGGGTTATTTTCTAGTAATTGCTATTTTTAGTAAGTTAGTTTCAGGCACCAGTGGGCTAGTTGACAATGTTGCTAATTTTAGCAGTGTTGATGGTTGTCAATTTCAATGTCTCGGCATTGATTAGTATTTGTATTTTAAATAACATAGAGTTATTAAAGTTAAATTAAATATTTAACTTATGTTATTTAAATATATTAAAGTGTCTTTTAAAAGAGGCCGATGGGGAGTCATAAGTCATTTTAAAAAGGGGGCCAAGTTATTTACCTAGAGATGGGCGCCCAAGTTGGAGACTTAATGAAGTCTCAAAAATTAAATAAAATATCCTCTCTATTTGAGCATGGGATTTGGAGGAGGCTATTTAAGCCCTTTTGTGGTTCTTTTTCAATTCATGCTTGGTTGATATCTTTTTTTATTTTGGTTGGAGGAGCTAGTTCTTCTACCAGGGTTTGTGAGGATGAAACCCCTTACAGGAAACATTCTCTATGCTGTTGGAAGACACGATCTAGAGGATTCTTGGTGATTTCACTTCAGGAATCATAGTTGAGCTTCATTGCAACAAGAGATTCATAGTTTGGGCTTCATAGATACATTTCAAAATTGAAATATCATCCTATTGAACAAATTAGAGACCATTAGCAACAATTTTGAGGAGCAATAGTGGCTCTCATGCTGTTCGTACCATATTCCAGAGGTGGTCATAGATTTTGAGAGGAGTTTGGAGTATTTGAAGGGGAAAATAGGGTTTTGAGAAAGCATGTTGCTTCTTGGGAGGTCTCCTAGGGTTGGAGAGCACAATGTTGGTGTCATCTCTTTCATTGGAGTTGTTACTTGCAATTGGCATCCATTTTCAAAGGGTTTCAAGGCATACATTATCTTTGAGTTCATGATTTGTAACTCCCAATTTTTTTGGGTATTACTGTTTTATATAATAGGGGATATTTATGAACTGGGTTGTCAATATTTTGTGAAAATTTGAGTATCTAAGCTGATATAAAAATCTAGAATTTTCAACTATGTATTCCCTATGTAATGTTCAGTTTTTGAGTTGAAAATATTATTGCAATATCTTCTATTTTGTTGCATTATATTGTTGTATCAAACATTGCAAATATACCACAAAACATTCATAAAAAAAAAACAAAGGCAAAAATAGGGTTGCATATCACATAACAACAGTATTAGAGTTCACTCCAAGTATCATAATTCATGAAGGTTGATGCTGTGGATTTCAGCCCCATTTTACTTTTTCATACTTTGAAGCTTTTGTTGAGAGATTATTTAATTTTAATTTTAAAATTTTAATAGATATTTAAGGCAATGCACATACCATAAAGTAATTCTATTATGATTTTGTTATTTTTGTTACTTTGATTATGTAAAGTGTGATTGAAAGGTATCTATTTTGTCAAGGTTTAGTTTTATAAATTGAGGGGTTATTCATTTCGTCAAATTTATCTCTTATGGTTAGTATTTTTCTATGAAACATTTTTATAATAATAATATTCCTCCTATCATTTACTGCTCCATTTGTGGTTTTTATTGCTTTAAAATACCTTCTATCATTTATTGTTCAATTTGCACACTTTGTTGCTTTGAATTTCTTTGCTTCATCTGATGTTGGTCAAC
This sequence comes from Sequoia sempervirens, assembly GCA_007258455.2. Taxonomy (NCBI): domain Eukaryota; kingdom Viridiplantae; phylum Streptophyta; class Pinopsida; order Cupressales; family Cupressaceae; genus Sequoia; species Sequoia sempervirens. The sequence goes on along the minus strand of VDFB02105785.1, from coordinate 244,312,253 downwards.
CAGCTTTGCATTTTCCCTCAAATCAACCTAGTTAATTTTAGTACCCAAATCCTTATCATCTTTGACCTTCCAAACAAGTTTGCTTTTAACACTTTTTTTCTCATCACATTTAACATAAGATATCTTAAAATTTTTAATACTTAATTCTCTAAGAGCTTTAACTGCATATAATACATATATGTATTGTTGTCCATTATAGTATTGTCTACCATGCAATATTAGCTATAAAAATCTACCAACCTAAATCTTTTCACTTTTCTCACTGCCCAAAGTTTAGTTAAATACACTTCAATCTAATTTGTTTATTCATATAATTTATTTTTTTCTTTCAATATACATTGATATTCCTTGAAAGGTTCTCTAAGGTTGACTATTTAAATATTCTTTATTTCTCAAGCTTTTCTTTAAGCTTTCCACATCTTTTACTTATTGATGTGGTTCATTCTCAATACTTTTTTCTTATCTGAGTTAATTTTTCCTTGGATCTAAATGGGCATTCTCATTGAGTATATCTTCCAATATGTGTTTGATATCTAAGGTTTCTTCACTAGATTCATCATTTAATCTATAATGCTTTTGTTAAGAAGGTACTTATTGCATTTGTTGTTCAAAGTGTTGCTAGATGAAAATATAAATGTCAAATAAACAAGCATTCTTGAAATACTATGCATGGAAAATGTATTTCAACAAATCTAAAGGGTTTACTAGTACCACAAAATGAGTGTATCTATTAGCAAAATTTAGGAATTATTTGAATTTTGTCATTTCCCATGTTTGGGACATACACTTATCCAAAACTTGTTTCATTAACTAGATATCCCTTGCTTTCAAGCACCATGTTTAATCCAAGCTCTAACAATGTCATATGATGTTGTTGCTCATCATGATGACTTGAAACAATGTTATTTTGTAGTAAAATATAGTTGATAATAAATTATAATTAATTAATTATTAATGAAATATATTATTTAAACATATAAACACTAAATTTATATTTCTTTTCTTCTTTCCACAAACAACTACCAAGTTAATAAGTATAAGTTGTTGTTTGAACTCTGATAAGTAAAACATTGTATTAATGATCTTCAATGTGAGCAAATTCTTGTATTTGAGTTCATCTCAAATGTAAGTCTTCATGATCAACTACACAAACATAGCGATAATTCAACTCCATTTTTTATTGAAATTGGATTAGGACTTTGTTTATGGTTTTTGAAATCAACCATAATTAATTTGCATATATGTTATTCTTATATTTACAATGAACATAATACTTCATTTAATGAAATATTAAAATACATTTAAATTTTACCTTTAATTTACTATGGACATATCCCTTTAACCTCATTTGGATACAAGTGCTAATTAGCCAATAGGCTACATATAGTGTGAGATTTGAATATATAGTGTGAGATTTGAGCCTAAAACAAGTCTCACACCTGCAAACCACTATTGAGTCATCAAAAACAAGTTTTAGCTGTTGTTTAATGGTAAACTGACAACTATTTAATGGTAAAAGCCTCCAAAATATCAAATGAAAGCCTCCAAAATCTTACCTATCATAAAAGCGAGATAAATATTGATTTTCCAACTAGATGGAACCATTTTATTTTCATTTATAATATTTTTTGTCAATTTGATGACAACTTTCTATTTTCATTTACATTGTTTTATGTTTTAAAGCAAATATTTCAAAATCAGATAGTACTTGATTTCTAAGTTGATTTCTAAGTGTACATGTAGTTTTCTATTACGTATTTACCTTGAACCTCCTTTGGGTGCAAGTGCTAGTATTTAAGAGCTTTCAGCTGGAGAGTGTTTCACGCCTTAAAAACAGACTTTAACTCGCCGTTAAACCAACTTCAGGTTGCCGGAAACCAATATTTCAATATTTTCGTGTAAAAGATGCCAAAATCTTCGGTCGGGCTCAAGAATCTAGTAGCTCTAAAATCCCGATAATTTTACATCTAATTTTTATTTATTGTAAATAGATTGAAACGGTAGCTGTAGGGAGATTGGTTTTGGTTCGTCTATTTTTTTAAAATTTCTGCTTTGGTAGGGGTTTGTAATATTTTTTCTGCAGACTCTGCCCAATTTTTCTGATTGGCATCGTTGGCAGCTCGACAGAAGTTGTGCAGAATCTTGAGGTCAGTCTCTTTCAATAGTTTCAGTGATTTTTTATTTTGGGAATATATACACGGTCGGATTGCTCTTCTTTAAGATTCAAATGCTAGTTGTAAGTTTCGTGAACTTCAAGACAACTGCTCTGTAATTCACTTACATTTATAGTTGCCCAATATTAGGGAAAGTTAAACAAGGCAAGCCCATCTGTCACCACCTGCCTACAATCTTTTTCTGAAACGAAAAGTTCAAATGACCTGATAACAGTTGGAATGTTCTTTCATAGTTTGTCGCCTTCATATATAGGTATGCTCCATAAAATGAAGATGGCATATTTATTTATCGTAGTGGGAGGTTGTGGGTGCTTATCTGATATATATGTATTAAAAAAGTCTGCATATGCCATACTCTTTTATCTTTTGGAATCAACTTTACTGTAAACATTGTCAAAATTATATTTTATTCCTTACAGTATCGTCTCGTGTTTACAGAAAACCCCAAGCATATATAGTAATGGTGACAATATAGTTTCATTAGGTTCTGAATCCATATAGGTCCGTGCACACATTCACAGTAACAACAATTCAATCTGTCCACCTTGTAGTCCACATTATAGCTTCTGTGCACTCTTTGTATGAAAATGGTTTTTTTCTAAAATTGTTTGCAGCCATGGTCACAGGGATAAAGGCTGGCGTTTGTGTCATGTCCCCCCCACTTAGACACATTAAATTTTATTATTTCAATAATTAAAAGTATTATAATAATAATATAATTGTAATAATTATGCTTTAACTGTGGAGAAGCATGAGGTGTCAGTAATAGGAATAGGAATAGGAATAGTAATAGGAGGTCTTCCATCACTAGAAAGAGGATGCCACTTGGGAATGGGCTGATATCCTAAATTACCAGCCTTGTCTTGCTTGAGGACAAACAAATTTGGAGAGGGAGGACTTGTAATGTTCCCCTCTCAATCTGAGCATTGAATGGAATTTTTGTTAGCAAGTAATTAGGAAACCTGGAAATAAAGGTCCTGTCGGTAGTTAAGTCAGATCAGGACTAAGTCTTCAGTCTTCAACTAGGATAATTAAGGTCCTCTCGACAGTTAAATCCGATTAAGACTAAGTCTTTGGCCATGATTCCTCTGTTGGAATAAGGTGAGTTAGTTCCTGTTAATTGTTGGCTATCTCAGCAAATTACGGGGCCGTTAGTTTCAATTAGTTGTCAGTTATCTCAGTAAATTAAGGGGGAGTTAGTTTCAGTTACAACTACCAATTATGGAATTGATTCCATGCAGTTATCTTTTGAAAATGAAAACAAAACAAATTTAATCTTCAGCTATAGAAAAAGGAATGCTGCTGCAATAGTGTAAAAACTGAGGACGCACCCCCTCAAGTTTAGACCTGTTACAGGCTTGGGGATGAAAATCCTCAAGAGTGGGACTTGTGGATCCTCTGCAGGATGTCCAGAACCAGCAGGGTTATTTGTTATCAATTCTAGGGCAACAAAGACACTCCAGAACTGAGATCTGTGTGCTGGGCACTCCAGTGAGTCATATTATATTTTTCATTTCTGTTTGTTAGTGTGTATTGTCAAGAAATAAATAATATTCATGCTGTTAGCATTTTCTGGGTTGATTTCTGTATACATTTAGTTGGAACATTTCATGAACACAGAGATATTTCAAGTACCAATGCTAATCTTATATCCATAATCATTGAGTCTGTACATACAATTTGGTTAAATGCGTTAAAATTATCTTTTGTTGTACTCTACTACAAGTTCTTTTCAATTGCAAGACTATGTTTAGCAGTCAACTTATGCATTTCTATATTTGCACTTTTAACATTTCATAACAACATATTTACTTTGGTTATTCAAGATCATCGATATGATTGTGTTAGTTACATTCTATATTTTCATATTCATTCTTATTGTGGAAGTTAAACTTGCTTTGCTTCCAAGTTCTAATCTCTTTCCTCTAAATATTCCATGGGAGTAACTGATATTAGGGCTATCCAATCTCCACTCTTTCTCATTCTACTTACTGCTGGACGGAGTTTAATTGATTATGATCAACTGCCATAGCCTGAGTCACTGGGTGTGCTCCCCTTTCCATTAATAAATTGATACGGGTCTATTCTATATAGTGGCATCACCCATAAACTGCGAAATGCCCCATCATCATCCTCTTCTGGAAACTATGGCACTTGTCAAATCATTCCCCAGAATTCCCCATCATCATTCCTTTCTTGAAGCTGTATATAGGTAGTACGTCATCCCTTCTATCCATTTATTGAGGCGGAGGTATCATCACCTAGGATTCTATTCCATACCATATGAGTTGATCTTCATTGAGGGAAGCCTGCTGCCAAATAATCAAGATTTTCAGTTAGTTGTCTCTAAGGTTAATTTTCATTTTCAAAATTCACACTCCTCAATTCTGGAAAGAATTATACTGAAAATAGTTGGTTATGTGACCTTACCGATTGGTTTTGAAAAACATTGATGTCTTTGATGGTTGCTTTTCTAGTAGCTGTTCTCCACCCAATATTACTATCATGGGGCAGGTTAACCGTTAATGTATTGCTTTTATATGATCAATTTACCATTTGAAGTCTTTGGAGATGAACATCCAGATGCTTGTATTAGAGATTTTGGACAAAATAATAGAAGCAACAAAAATCAAACACAAGAAAATGCGTTGCTTCACATTTTTCAATCAAATACATCACACTTATATAGGAGTTTAATCTCCTACATTATAGGAAACTCCCGAAACAACTTTCCTTATTATATTGAGTTGTTTTAACAACTCAACATTCGCACCACTAATATTGTTGGAAGAATGAAGAAGAATGGCCATCTCTACAGTTTTGTGTTGTCATTCATGTCACCATGTTGCGATTGCAAGCCTAAGGCAGTGCTTGATCCGGTATTTTGGTCTTGTATCTGAATCGGTATTCAAGCTGCACCCTCCGACATTCTAGTCTGCAATCCTCCGCAATTGATTGTTGCTGCTTGCAGTTTTGGGAAATAGTTTATGATTGCTGAAAGCATATATGTTTAGAATCTCTTGTGCTCCAGTGCTCGTACGGTGTATCGACATTACTTTGTTGATTACTTTTTGCAATTAAATCTATTTCTGGGCGACTTATTGGATAAGTCATGATATGGTGAATTAATTTTTCTTATGCGGATATATGTGAGACCTATCTTAGGTCCGTGTCGACATGATGTAGCGTCTTGGACATTTGGATTGCCTTTTGGAAAGATTTTGTGAATGCTTGTAGCCGACAAGTTGGTATTTTTTGATAAACAAGGAAATGCATCTAATTAGGCCGACCTAATTGATGCTTGTAGATGGATCGAGTATATATATTGGACAGGGTTGAAGATTAAAAAGTGTAATCGATGAGTTGGTTGTGGATGTGAGGTTGAAGAAGAGCAAAAATGATGAAGTGTGTTAAGTCTGTCTATTGAGCATCATCGAAACTGTATTAACACTTGTTAGGTGCACTCTTTTCAGTTCATTTTGACTGTGAAGCCCAATTTTGTTTTGTAAATCTTTTTGTAGGCAGCGAGCCTCCTTGTAAGCAGTGAGTTTTTGTATCCGGACAGTGAGTCCTTTCTGGGCAGTGAGCCCTAGCCCTTGGCAGTGAGCCTTATATATTCGGTTTTGCTATTACTTTATATTGTGAGTTAATCCTCACTATGGTTTTTCCCTCATTGGGTTTTCCACATAAAATCTAGTGTTCATTGTGTTGATTTTACTTTCTGTTATCTACATTTCATGTTCATACTTGTTGTGACCTTTTCACACCACCCCATTCAAAATGGGTACCTCCTAATTTTTGCTCCATTTGGGTCTTTTGGCTTTGGTTTTGGGTGGTTTTGCGACAGTCTCTCTTGGTTCCTTATGTCTTTTCGGGGATGTACTTGTCTTTTGGCCCAATTTGGAATTTTGGCTAAGTCTGGAGTACGTTTTGTCAGATTAGGGTTTTTATTCTTTAGGCTTGGTTTGGGGTTAAATTGAGTGAGCAAATTGAAATCTGAGCTTAACACTGCAATCAGGAGGCTTCATACAGTTTCCCATTAAAATTTCACTGAGTTCTGACAACTTACTATATTTAGTAAGTACTCAATTTGGGACCTTTTTCTCAGGGCTTTTGAAAAACTGACTGTTGCATTCGATCCAGGACCCTTTAAAGTGCTTACCTACAAAATTTGAGCCAATTATGAGAACTTACTATTTTTAGCAGGTGCCTCAATTTAGGACCTTTCCTTAGGGTTTTGGAAATTTTGATCACATCATTGAGTTTAAACCCTTTTAGAGGGCTTGCATGCAAAATTTGAATGAATTCCGAGAACTTACTATTTTTAGCAGTTCTATTTTCAGCAGGTATGGTGTCACCGGAGCAGCTCTAGAACTTCAGTTTCCAGAACAGAGCAGTATGCAACAAAAACACTTGTCAACAATACCTAATAATAGAACAGTGTGGTTGTGAAATTGATAAGTGTTGAAGTTTTGAGTTTAAATTTGGTGACAACTGATTAACCCCCCCCCAACCCCACCCCCTTCTCAGTTGTCCTGTGCCTCTTAACAATTGGTATCAGAGCCTTGGTTCCTTGGTGTAGAGCTTAACCGCTTGAGGAAGATCCTGAAGGTTGATCAAATGGATGATAAAAAAGAACTCCAGACTGCACTTGAAGATCTTGATAAGGCAGAAAATGAAAACAGAGACTTGAAAGAAAATCTAGATGAGGCTAATGAATGTGTTTAGAAGCTAAAACAACAATTACAAAAATTTAAGGAAAGACACAAAGAAGTAAGTGAGTAGCAGAAACAAGAGATCATTGAACTGAAAGTGCTTGTAGAAGAAAATAAGAGAATTGAAGAATGCTTGCATACAATGGTGCAAAACAAATTTGATGAACGCTCTA
>VDFB02105785.1:244168548-244305091 GCA_007258455.2 Sequoia sempervirens | reverse complement strand
TGTGAATTGATGAGGTTTGTATCTATTAACAAAAAAGATAATACACCAACCATTATACTAGCACAAAAATTTTCATTCCTTAGAATTTTATTTACTAGAGTTAACATTGGGAACTGAATGAATATTATCATAATAAAAATAGCTCATATGTTATAAGGGGCAGGCATCTAACCAAATGGGGTAGGAATCTATCCATATGGGGTAGGTATCTATTCATTAAAAATAGACTTATGATCTAGCCAGAGACTTAAGCTCATCGAGACTGATTAGATCCTAAGTCGTTCTTTAAGGACTACACTAAACACAAATGTACCGAGTTCGTCATCCTTAAAGTGTATGAATAATCTTGAAAGTTGCCTCAGAATTTGGTTTGAAGCCTCGAGGAATCAAGCAAAACCATCCAAGTTCTATCCTCAATATGAAAGACTACTTTTGTCTTTAGTTGAGATTCTAACCATTTCAAGTACCCTCTAAAAATATTTGTCAAGGTTTAATAATAGTTACCAAAAACACAAAGGATAAGGCTTTCTCTTCATCCAACCATTTTGGCATCGTGAAGCCTCATGGGCTCTAACCAAAACCTCAAGCAAGAAAAAGACTACTATATAGTTTTAGCTTGATAAATTATCACTTAGGATTTATCAATTGATAAAATATTAAATTGATATAGGAGCATCCAAGGCCAAGAATGATCCTACATCATTTTCCTATGTTGTTTGATCAAATTTTGGGCACACATGTTCTATCGGCATGACATTATTCACCATGAGGACATTTGTGTTCAATTCCAGTGAAGCAACAATGGCCCTACTTTATCATTGAAAGATAAGGTGATCGACAATTTTGAAGGATAGAACCATTTAGGTGTGTACAATAGTATCCTAAAAGTGTGATCAACTGATATTATGGACTTGTGAGGATCACCCACTTTGATGGACTCTAAAGGACTAACTAGTATCGAAGGTTGGACTATCTGGTGATCGGGTTAAAACTAGGTTCAGATCCCACAAGATATTATAGGCTAAAACTTTGACTAAGGAAACTTTTAGATAACACAAAGGATGGGGCCCTTTTTATGAAACAAAGATGAGTCTCCCTGATAGGGAGATGATTTTGTGTGTGGGGTTCTCATCGGTGGGACTTCCCTATTTCAGTGGGAGGTGATCTAGATTCTCCACGATGGAGAGATGGTCGAGCTCGATAACGTATGCAAAATGATTCTTGCAGTGATCAATGGTGATGGAAAGCAACACCTGGAAGGGTGAGATTTGTTGGATTTCCACATCGTCATTATGGAAATCGATTCCATTGGTTGATTCGATGAGCTTCTGAAAATGATGAACAATATAATGTCTAGTCAATTCCAGAAACTTCAACTTGAGAATGAGAACATGCATGGTCGACCTGAAGGAATAAGAGAACTGTGTGTAGTGTTGGCAGTAGAGTAGTGTAGGGAAAAGAAGGGGTCAAGGGTAGTAAAGTAAACACAAAGTTTTTCTCTGAAGAGAATATCGTAATGTATCTCTATTCTTGAATAATAAGAAGATATTGGTTCTCCTGTGCATTCAGTTTGATATTTCTCTGTGTGTGTGTTTGTGTTGGCTGCGAGATCAGATAGTTTGGAAAGACCCTTTGGTCTCGACTGCATCAAGTAGTATCAGAGCAGGTTTCTCTTGGGACTTGGTGTCAAGCGATTAAAAAATTCCTATAGAGAATTTGTTGTGGATAAGAAATAAGGAGATCCGCAACTGCAGAGGACTTGCATAAGATGGCACAAAGAGGAGGAGAGGTGTGAAGAGAAACAAACCCTATCCTGGTGGAAATGTTGAGAGGGATTGCAGCCAGATTAGTGGTTGTTGAGAATGCACAACGAAGAGTTCATCATACATCAATGATATGAGTGACAAAGAAGAAGAAGAAGAATAGGTTGAAGCTGAAGGAGAACAACTAGAACTTGATCAAGGGGAAGAGAGGCTCATACAAGCCCTAACCAAAATAAATACTAGACCCCATTTTGACCCTCTTGAACAAAGGGAACCTAGATTCTGATGAGTTGTTGGATTGGATCACTGAGATGGATGAGTACTTTGAATTTGAAGGTATTGAGGATGACAAGAAGGTGAAATATGCCTGCACAAGGTTGAAGGGGCATGCATCCCTATGGTGAGACCATTTGCAAACCAATATACAAAGGAGAGGTAAGGAGAAGATAAAACCATGGGTCTGCATGGTGAATAAACTAAAGGAAAAGTTCATGCCTGCAGACTATCATATAAGTCTATTTAGGAAATTGCAGAACTTGAAACAGAGAGAGTCTAGTGTCAAGAAGTACACTGAAGAGTTCTATTGATTGAGTGTTCAAGAAAACCATAATGAGGATGAGGTTGAGCAAGTTGCAAGATACCTAAATGGTCTATGAGTTTCCATTCAAGAAAAAATAATTTTTCTCAAGTTGTAGAGTGTGGAAGAGGCTTATCAATGTGCCTTGAAATTTAAGGAGAAATTAAATAGAAAACAACAAAGCAATAACAGGGGCAAAGGAAGAAACACCCGCGGTCGAGGAAAGAGTAGTGGTGGAAGAGGATATTGTGCTAAGCAGGATGGAGAAGGAACCTCTCAAGACACATAAGGTAGAGGATATTTTCAAGGAAAAGGATAGTCATCTTGAGGAAGAGGTAGTTTTGGAAGAGGAAGAGGTAGAGGATTCACTGTTACATGCTACAAATGTGGAGAGGTTGGTCACAAGTCTTTTGAATGCCCACAAGGTGGAGGCAAAGGAAAAGTCACCAAGGTGCATGTGGCCCAAGTTGAAGATGAAATGATGGAAACTACAAAGCATGGAGAAGATCTAGAGGACAAAGAATCCTTGACGATAAGATTTTGTTAAGTCTTGAGAAGGTAGAAGCAGAACTGATACAAAGAAGGAACTTGTTCAAAACCAAACACAAGTCGGGTGGTAAGTGTTGTAAAGTGATTGTAGATAGTGGCAACATGGAAAAAATTGTGTTTGATGAAATGGTGAGAAATTTGAAGTTGGAAAGGTTGAAACATCCCAACCCATACAAGGTTTCATGGTTGCAGAAGGATCATCAATTATTGGTAAGAGAACAATGCATGGTTAATTTTCAAATTGGTTAATACAAGGATGAAATACTTTGTGATGTAATGCAAATGGATGCATGTCATATTTTGCTAGGAAGACCATGGAAATTTGACCATCAAGTTGTTCATGATGGTAAGAATAATACATACACCATAAAGAAGGATGGTTGGGATTTTACTTTGAATCCCATGAAGGATAAGGATGAAGACATTGAAGGTACTTCTAAGGTGTGTTTTGTCGCAAGAAATAAGTTCTTGGAGGATTTGAAGAAGGATGATGTTTTTTATGTAGTGGTAGCACGACCACCTCAGAACCTGATAGTAGAAAAGAAAGAAAAGTTTCCAGTAGAAGTTCAAGAATTGGTGGATGAGTATGTTGGAATAATGATGAAGGAGTTACCAAATGGACTACCACTAGTGAGGGAAATTAGTCACTGCATGGATTTGATTCTAGGTGTAAGTTTCCCAAATAAGGAACCATATAGGATGACACAACAAGAGAATGAAGAGGTAAATAGACAAGTCCAGGAGTTGTTAGACAAAGGTTTGATTATGGAGAGTCTTAGTCCATGCAATGTACTAGCTGTATTAGTGCCTAAGAAGGGAGGTGAATGGAGGATGTATACAGACTCCTGTGCAATCAATAAGATCACCATCAAATATAGATTCTCATTACCAAGAATGGATGATTTAATGGACTATTTGAGTGGAGCAAGGTATTTCACAAAGATTGATCTAAAAAATGGTTACCATCAAATTAAAATTTGTGAGGGGGATGAATGGAAAACAACATTCAAAACAAAGGATGGATTGTATGATTTGTTGGTCATGCTATTTTGGTTGACAAATGCACCCAGTACATTCATCAGACTGATGAATCAAGTGTTGAAGCCCTATCTTGGTAAGTTTTTCATAGTCTATCTTGATGGTATTTTAATTTTTAGCAAAACAAAAGAAGAAAATTTAGAACATATTAGAGTTGTTTTGCAAAGATTGAAAGAAGAAAAGTTAATGGTAAATCTGAAAAAGTGTACTTTCATGAAGGAGTTAGTATACTTAGGATTTGTAATCTCTGAAGAAGGATTAAAAATGGATCCTGAGTTCAAGTAAAGGCTATTGTTGAGTGGCCATCACCAAAGAGTACCTTTGAAGCTTGTAGTTTTCATGGGTTGGTCAATTTCTATAGGATGTTCACAAGAAATTTTAGTGGGATATGTACTCCCATTACAGAGACAATGAAGAGGATCAGAAAAGAGTTCCAATCGACAATTGCAGTAGAGAAGAGTTTTTAGCTATTGTAAAACAAGGTGACAGAACAATCAATGTTGTCATTACCAGATTTTGTAAAAGTTTTCCAGGTAGACTGTGATGCAAGTGGAGCAACAATTGGAGGAGTTCTTAGCCAAGAAGAAAGACCAATCATGTACTTTAGTGAGAAGTTGAATGAAGCCAAGAGGAAATATTTAGTGTATGATCAAGAGTTCTATGTAATTGTGTAGGAACTCAAGAAGTGGAGGCATTCTTTATTTCCAAAAGAATTTATGTTGTACAAAGATCATCATTCCCTACAATTCATAAATAGCCAAGGTAAGTTGAATCAAAGGTATTTGAAGTGGGTTGAATTCTTGCAAAGTTATTATTTTGTGTTGAAACATAGAAGTGGTAAATCCAATAGGGTCGTTGAGGCATTAAGTAGAAGAAATTTGTTGCTAAATGAGATGAGAGTGAGTGTTGTAAGCTTTAATGCATTGGGTGAGTTGTATGAGCATGACCCAGATTTTAGAGAGGCATGGTAAGCATGTAAGAATCCAACTGAATTGGATCAAACTCCATGGCTAGAGTATTTCATTTAGGAGAACTTGTTGTTCAAAGAGAAGTTGTGTATACCAAGAGGTTTCATGAGGGAGAATCTCATTAGAGAGAAGCATAGTGGTGGATTAGGAGGACATTTTGGGATAGATAAGAGAACTACATTGTTGAATGAAAGCTATTATTGGGAAGGAATGAGTGTGGATGTCAAGAAAATGGTATAAGGATGTAGAGTTTGTCAACATGCGAAGGGTATGAAGCAAAATATCAGACTGTATCAGCCATTACCGATTCCAGAGAGACCATGGGAACACATTAGCATGGATTTTGTGCTAGGGCTACCTTGAAATCAAAGAGGTAATGATTCATTTTTTGGTTGTTGATAGATTTTACAAAATGGATCATTTTATTTCATGTCAGAAAACTAGTGACGCTTCCCACATAGAAAATTTTTTTTCAAAGAAATAGTTTGGTTGCATGGATTGCCTAAGAGTATCATATCTGATCAGGATAAAAAGTTTGTTGGTCATTTATGGCACACATTATGGAAGAAATTAGGTACACATTTGGGTTTTAGTTCAGCCTACCATCCACAAACAGATGGTTAGACTGAGGTTGTGAATAAAAGTTTAGGTAATCTTCTTCAATTTTTGATTAGAGACAAGCCAAAATAGTGGGACTTGTTGTCACAGGTAGATTTTTCCTATAACAATTCAGTAAACATGAGTATTGAGAAAATTCCATTCAACGTGGTGTATGGTTTTAGCCTTAGGGGGTAGATGAACTTAGCGATAGTGCAAAATTGGTGAAGACAAGTGTTGTGGCCGAGGATTTTGCAGAATATATAAGAGATTTGCATAAAGAGGTGAAGAAAAAAATGGAGAAGAATATTTCTAAGTATAAGGTTTTTTTTTACCATCACAGAAGAGAGCATGAATTTCAGATTGGAGAGATGGTATGGGTTCATTTACGAAAGGAGAGGTTTCCATAGGGGACCTACAATAAGTTAAAATGGAAAAAAGATTGGTCTTTGCTAGATCCTACTAAATTTTTCAGCCAATGCATATGAAGTTGGACTTCCAGAGAATGTAGATATATCTGGGTGATCCCACAAAAGTGGTTTACAATTTTTGGCCAAACTGGACACTTAAATTATTTTTTTAAACTAAATCTTCACATTCGGGCGCCTATAGCGGCAAAACCGCGAAGAATTTGAAGATAATGCAAACTAAAGTCTCGTCACATTTTGTCTGTAGATTCTAAAAAATATTTTTAAAAATTTTGGAATCAAATTCACATCTTTTCCATCTCCCATGAAAACTAGTTTTTTCAGAAAACAACATTTTTAAAAAGTGACACTCACCGTATAATGTATAATTTTTTTCCATGAAGGATAAAAATTCTAATTCTTTTGAATTTAGATTTGAAATTTTGATATCGAGTGCTTCCACTTGGTTAGATTTTTTTTAATTAAATATTTTTTCTTTAATCAAGTTTCAAGGTCAAACAAATTACAATCTCGACATAGCTGACCGTGATAACGATAAATTTTTGTATATAATTTAAATTCAAATTTTTTCTATTGATCAAGGAATTCAATATCCTGCACTCCATATTTTCAATTTTTTTGATAATCTAATACTATTTTTCCACATGTGCATAATGTAGACCTTCATTTTCGATGAAAACCCATGTTTAATAGTAAAACTAAAACAAATACATAATAAAACCAAAACATATTATTAAAATTATATTCATTCATTAGCTCGCTCTAAGGACTACTCCTCGATTCCGCTAGTTTGTGAATATTCCTCCATTTTCATCCTCAAATCAAGCTCATGCCAAAAAATTCAAGTTTTTTCTCGCCTCGTGGGATGATAATAAAGGGGTCTGAGCTTAACCCCTAGGGTTCATTTGAACCCCCTTCTATAAGGGGTTTTGATGGCTTTTGGTGGGAAATATTAAGAGGGTTCTAATAACGGAAGTCTCTACCTAACCCCTAATTGGTTCAGTCAAACCAATAGGTTCATACGAACCCCTAAAATCAAGTTTTTTGCCATGCATTCATTTTTTGTGAGTTTTCCTTCCTCAGTTCAATTTTAAACCACCATTGTGGCTTCACCCATCTCCTATTTTCAATGTCAATGATTTGTACAAGCATTTCAAAGGAGAGACAAGTATTCAACCATATTTTCCTCTTAATATCCTTGATAACATAGATTGGATGAATCAATTAATTGTGAAGCAAATTGAAGAAGTAGACAAAATCATTGATTCCAGGGTTACAAAGAAAACATGTGGTAAAAAGTATTCAGAGTATCTGGTTCACTGGAAAGGAAAACCGGTTGAGGAAGCATCTTGGTTGAAGGCACATGAGCTAGCTTAGTTTGGATTATCAGTTCTAGACTAGCCCAAATGTCCTTGAGTCTTCACTCATGGAACATTTCTCCAACCCAAGATGTCTGATGTAGGAGCATCTAGGGACAAGAACGATCCTGCATCATTTTCCTATGTTTTTTTATCGAATTTTGGGCACACATGTTCTATCAGCATGACATTGTTCATTAGAAGGATATTTTATTCGGTTCCAGCAATGCACCGATGGCCCTACTTTTTCATGGGAAGATCAGGAATGACAATTTTGAAGGATGGAACCATTTAGGTGTGTGCAATATTATCCTAAAATTGTGATCGACTGATATTATGGACTTGTGAGGGCCCCCCATTTGACGGACTCCACAGGTTTGACTAGTATCGGAGGTTGGACTATCGGGTGATTGAGAAAGTGGGTTAAAATTAGGTTTGGATCCCACAAGATATTATAGGCTAAAATTTTGACTAAGGCAACTTTCTGATAACACAAAGGATGGGGCCCTTTTTATGAAACAAAGACAAGTCTCCCTCATCGGGCGATGATTTGGTGTGTGGGGTGCCCATTGGTGGGACTTCCCCTTTTTGGTGGGAGGTGATCTGGAGTCTCTATGATGGAGCAATGGTCAAGCTTAGTAACGTATGTAGAACGATTCTTGCAGTAGTCAATAGCAGTGGAAAGCAACACCTGGCAGGGCGAGATTCGTTGGATTTCCACATCGTTGTTGTGGAAATTGATTCCATTGGTTGAATCAATGAGCTTCTGATAACGATGAACAATCTAATGTCTAATCAATTCCAGAAACTTCGACTTGAGAGGGGGAACATGCATGGCTGACTTGAAGGAATAAGAGAACTATGTGTAGTGTTGGTAGTAGAGTAGTGTGGGGCAGAGAAGG
Source organism: Sequoia sempervirens (assembly GCA_007258455.2). Classification (NCBI taxonomy): domain Eukaryota; kingdom Viridiplantae; phylum Streptophyta; class Pinopsida; order Cupressales; family Cupressaceae; genus Sequoia; species Sequoia sempervirens. The sequence goes on along the minus strand of VDFB02105785.1, from coordinate 244,296,911 downwards.
GATCAAGGGTAGTAAAGTAAACACAGAGTGTTGCTTTGAAGAGAATATCAGAATGTATCTCTATTATTGAATAATAAGAAGATATTGGTTCTCATGTGCATTCATTTTGATCTTTCTATGTCTATGTGTCTGTGTTGGCTGGGAGATCGGATAGTCTGGAAAGACCCTTCGGTCTCAACTGTATCATAAATCCTAATTTCTAAGCATTGTGTTAGTGGGTATATAATCCTTTCTAGGGCCCCATATCCCCTAACAATTCCACTATGGTTGCCACCCATGAAAGGAAGCATTCTTTGAAAGTAAATAGTCATCATAAGAATTACTCATTTTCAAAACCCACTAATTCTTATAATAATGATACCTTAGATGTTTAGAGAAAGTAAAATAACTGAAGTAAACCAATAAATGACCCTTATTACTCCCCGACATTTTAAAGGGATGGTGCCATAGACACCGTTGATGCAACTTTATTAGGCTATAGATGCAGTAGTTCAAGAACAATGGCATTACTCTTACAAACATGAGTCAAAGGCATCACTTATACCGAACGTTGTTGGTTTTCGGTTTCAAATATTATTTAATTTTCTAACTAAAAAAAAAACAAAAGAATCAAACACTTCCCTTCCACTTTTTGATCACCAAGATCCTGAATGAGGCGAGGTGAGAGCATACTATGTACATGTTTTCCACATCTAGCTATCTAATTTAAACATATGAAAGAAATAATTTAAAAAACCTTCCACTTTCTGATCACCAAGATCCTCAATGAGGCGAGATGAGAGAATATGGTGTATGGTTTTTCCAAGTCGAGTTATCTAATTGAACATATGAAAGAAATAATTTAAAACACATCCCTTCCACTTTGCGATCACCAAGATCCTCAATGAGGCGAGGTGAGAGCATACAGTGTACTCGAGATATGGCACATTATAGTTATCATCTACTTAATTAAAGGAAAGATAGAATTCTCGTCCACTTATTCAGTGGTGAGTGAATTCCACTTATTCAATGGGATTAGATATAAAAGTGAAAATTATAATATAATCAAATACTTTTCCACTTATTCACTGGGAATAGATATAAAAGTGAAAATAACAATATAATCAAATATTCTTCCACTTATTCAGTGGTGAGTGTTCTTAATCTGTTCAATGAGATGAGCATAAATAGATAAATCATTAATATCAAATTTTTATGGAAGAATTAACATATGAGTTTCAATACTTTTTCAATACCATTTCCTTTAAAATAAAATAAAATAATGAACTATCGTTTAACAAGATTCATAAATTGCTATCGAAAGATAATGTGTTACATGAACTAAAACTTCTTGAAACTACTTGAATTCAACACTTAAATAAAGATCCTTAAACAACTTTCCCTATTAGAATTTAGAAATTTCCACACTATTTAATCATATCACATCACGTGGTAAGATTCAATAATACCCTGATTAATTTGTAAGAATATTAAATCCACTAATTAACTATAAGCTTATGCTGACCCAATATCTAAATAAAATAAAATAATGACAAATTTTAAATTGTTAAACTATACTACCCATTTCTCTTAACAAGGAAATAAGCAATGACTTCAAAGAATAAACAGTATACGACTTGATTCCCTTTTAACTTCTATATACATTTTTCCTTACACAGAAAGAAACGATTATATAGTTTTAGCATAAAGGAACTTATAACTTTCAATGGTGAGATTTTGTTATCAAGATTGAACTAGTCTAACAAGTATCTAATGAAAGATTCGGTCTTTAATTGGAATATATGCAAATCTAGATAAAAGAAAAAAAAAAAACTCTGTGACAATGAAAAGACTCGACATCGATCAGGGATCTTAGAACATCCAGAGTTCTAGGATGACGTTTTACTTATTGAGAATAACTGGAGGAGTCAGTAGTACAATGGAAATTGACTTAGGGAAAACTAAGACAGGAACAAGTTAAAGCATCGAGGATTAACACGTATATCAAACGATGATATACTTCTTGAGAATTTAGACACAGTATGAAGAAAGCACCCTAGGATGACATCAAAACTACTTGATGATAAAGCTACTTGTTCCTTACATCAGTTCGACCTTCTAAGATTAGATGATACTGCGCTTATAATTAAATGGTTTATCACTTTGAATTAAGACTACCCCAGAAGGCCAAACACTGGCATCAAATGAACATTTAAAAAAATTGGAGTTCTTCATAAGAAGATAATGCAGATGAAACTATGACTTAATAATGAAACTGCAAAGTGACTTATGAGGGTTTTAGATAAGAACTTTGTTGGATCAAATACATACAGACACGACTACGTTCTATAGATCAGTATACTAAAGAATGAATATACACAGAAAACAACAGTAATAAATTGAACAGACAAAAGTTATGAGACTAAGATAATGTGCCTAGCCACTATGAATTACTTGCATGAGTAATGATTAGTCTATGCCTTGCATATACACGGCGAGAAAAAGGTGAATTAGATTTTCTAATGAGAATTCTGCAAGAGTATATTGAAAGATATGCAGACAAAGAAATTGTTTATGTCGACAGAGGAGGGGCATGATATATATATTAAAACGTACCTATTAAATTCGCTTCTCATATTCTCAATGTAGTCCCCTCAGCTTCCTTCTTCCCGAACGCTCCCTTCCTTCTCTCGCTCCCCTCTTTTATAGAGAAAGGAATCACACTCTTCTTGCACGTTTACTCGTGGAAACCCCATTACCTGACGTTGCAAGGTGTTCGAATTATTTAATCTCAAGTCATACTTTTTCTCACCTTCCCCCCAATGTAAACTTGCAGTAGTTTGACTTGCCAAAATTTATTGTGGTAGGTATTTTTGAATTTGAATTAAGCATTCATTTTTTAGCTTGTAGCATAGGAGAATGTAACTATAGGTTTTTAGAAGTTAGTTTTTTGTATTGAGAAGGTGAACCTGCAATAGTAGAAGGAATGTTCAGCAAAATATTAGGAGACAACAACAGACAGAAAAGAATGTGCAGAAGTAGCAAATGAATAGCAAGTAGTAACAACACTGTAAGCCTTGTTTTCAAGACTATGTCTCGTAACCTCCAATTTGCACAAATAATTACCCACTTACTTTGAACTTTAATTATGACCATTGTTAATGCTATACTATCCTTATGGTTTCCAAACTCTCTTTTTGTTATTATTGCAACATAACAAATAAAATTACTATTTTATTCTTCTATTGTAATTTTGGTTTAATTTTACACAATATCAAAATGTCCTTGATTTTATCAAAACGAATTATGAGATTAGTTTAAAAAAAGGAATCCATAATAGTTCTAAGGAGAGATCAATTAAAAGGTCCTTGACTTATTTATTTGGAATTAGTTTATACTTAATTACTTTAATTTAATTCTAGAATATAGCCATTAATACTAAGAAAGAGTTTTTTAATTGTTCAAAGAGAGAGGGTTATGAAAATTACGCTATATTTTAGAATAACTAAATAAGTATAAAATATATGGTGGTTTTACCTTTTAAAATAATTAAGACAAATGAGTATAGGAAAGTTCACATTTTTAACAAATATTCTAGATTATGCTACTAAAAAAGTTTAATTAGTATAGAAATCCTTGGATATTATAGAATCACAACTACAAACATATATGTGGAAGGAAAAATGCCTTTGTACATGCCTACAAATCCTTACTGACCAATCTTCTCATTATTTCTTTTTTTTTTTTGGCAATACTATGCTTAGCATAAGAAAACCTTTAGCAACCTTAAGCAAACCAATCATCCAATTTATACACATTCTTTTTTCTCTTACTTCACCACTAAGTTTTTTTTAATTCACATTTTAGTTTTGATTCAATGGTTTAAATTAGAGATATTATTGCCAAGATAAAATATTTTGAATTCGTCACGACCTCCCTTATCATTCTAATTATTACTACTATTTGAAGTTTCTCTCTTATCAATGCATGCCAAATTTAAATTTTAGTAAACTAATATCACCAATTTGGGAATCAAATCAAAATAACAATAACCCAGTGATCAATTTAGTCACAATACAACAAGTAAATGGTTACCTATTCAAAAGTAGTGATATTTAGGCAAGTGCACGAATTAGATGCTCATAAAACTAAGACACTTTCTCTCACGACTCCCAAGTATTTTCAATCTGATTGTGAATCACTTATTAAATTGAAACCTATCAAACTTAAAGGTTAGAAGTTTCGAAGTCAAAGGAAAAACATTACATTAAAACCCAATGTGCACAAATTGTTGACCAAGCTTGGGCACACCAACTCCAGCCACCCAATGCTTAATTTGATCACCTCAATGCATCCATATTATTCACATGGCTTATATTTTCAACTACTCTCAATAAATTGTAGAGTTAATTCATAAGCTACAGTGGAAATGAATTTAATGCATTCCTAACTATAAAACAAATAGATGGGCCTACATTTCAGAGCACACCAGTTCTACATTTTGTAAGAAACTCCAGAGGGGTGTTCAGGAGGGAGAAGTGTCGACCTAAGAATATTGTTCACCACGGATCTCTTCCCGGAATCAACACTACAAGTAGGTTTTCACATTGCCTATTGTTTTCTTCATTTCAATGAGCATTTCATAAAGTGGGAGTTAAATATAATAGATTCATAGTAACATAGTCTCATAGCTGGGAAAAGGATCTTTGTGCTAGCTAAATAATGATTTTGAATCCACAGAATAATAGCGATCCATAGTAGTTCCATAGATTCAATTTAGAATGAAGTTGTGATTGCCTAAATAATTATAGTCAAATCTGGTATATGGAACCTAAGATATATTTAAAATCATTACATATACATTTTCCTTATGAAATCTCGTGGTTAATAAAAAATTAGAATAAAAAATAAAATTTTAAACCTTGCAGTCATATCTTAATGCTAGAACTCTTCAAATTGTTTCAGAATCATTTACATGGATGCTTGAATTCATAATATAGTAACTGAAATTTTGTGTTGAATTCATAATATAGTAAGTTTGATTTGATTAAAGCATTGGTTTCAATCCAGATCAAAACTTTGGAAAACATAAAATAGATCTTACTTCCCCTGTTCAAATGATTGAAAATAAAATAGAGTGATTTGTTCTACAAAATCTGCAGCCTTAAGAAAACTTGGCACCCCTCAATTTTTCATGGCACAGCCCTTTTAGCTTCACACTTTACTTATGTTTGGATAAACTAATAGCTATTCAACTTTGGCACATTAATCAATAGGAAAAAATGCATAAATTCAGTATAATGCAGATAATCTTCTTAATGGTTTTATGCTGATTTCAAAATCTGAATAGTCCTCTTAACTTTGGCACCATTTTACCTTAATAAATGCATACTAGAAATTAGCAGCAACGTAGTATTTATAAATTATCCGAAAAAGCTACAAATATTGTGTTGAGCTCCATGAATATTCTGGAAAATTTTTTAAAAGAAAGCATATGACTCAAAAATGTATTTTTCTAATATAGATTAGTATTTATTATTCACTATGTATTATCCTATTCTTGCTCTTAGTAAAGTAGGAAATTTTAACCTTGAAAGTGTTTTTTTTTAAACTTCATTAAAGAATGATTATTTTAGCCATAAATAAATGAACATAATTTTAATCCTTATCCAAAGTACAATATTGAGTTTTAGGACAAATATTTAGATATAATTACCTACATAAAACTAATAACACTGTGATTATCGAAATGAATTAAAGGAAATGAATACTAGAAGTTCTATAAAATTCCTCTAATCATATTAAAGATTTGATTAAAATCTAGTTCAGTATATAGTTAGTAGGAAATTTAATTAAACTTGTATAGAATCATTTTTCCTAGTGAATAAATAAGATACTACCATTTTTATTATAGCTTTTGATTCTCATACCATGAGGCCCATTGGTTCTAATTTCTTGTAACAAGTTTACTCCTACTTGTCTTGTAAGAATATTAATGTAATATTTATAGACATAATGGAAATAGATTACAAAATATAGTCTTGATTGAAAACAATGATTATTTCAATATGAATGAATATCTGAGACATGCAACATGCATTTTGGAAATTCTATTTGTACATAAGGTTCTTAATCTCGATACACTTCCAGACTTGGGATAGTTTAAAAGTTCTATATGAATTCCCAATAAAACCTAGATTATTAAGTTTTCCCGAAACTCATCTTAAAGAAAGATTGCTTAAGTCATGTTCTTAGAAAATTTTACGAAATGTATGTTCATGGTCTCAAACTTGGAAGAATTAGTTTAAAATATCTTGACAACTTTTCCCCAAGCAATATTTTCCTTTCCCTTCCAAATATGTTAGAATAAGAGTTCTAAAAGATCATAAATTGTAGAATTGTAAAAAATAACTATTCTTGTGTTTTGGCAATAGATATTGGCATGTAGCAAATCTTAAAAATCTCATTTTATTGTGTTGTATGGTAATATTTTTTATGAATGGTTATTGTCTAGTTATTTTATTTATTCAATGGTTATGATGGAATGGATCTTTAAAAACATATTGTAAATTATTAAAAAATGCTTGACGATTTAGTAAATTATCTTGGGAAAATGTTATTCTTTAAATGTTGTCAAAAATTGTCATACTTTATAAAAAAATTTCTTCTTATGGGATCCTTTCTTATGAAAGTTTAATTATGTTGGAAACCTAATCAAAGAAAGGAAAAAAAACCAGCAATGTTTAGTATTCACAGTTCCTCTAGCTCATGTTTTACAGGTAATGTCATCATGCTTGAGCTATTGCACCTATCGCCTAACATAGCTGCAGTAACGACGTTTATGGCAGTGTCCCTATAAATTTCCGGGGATAAATAAGGAACATGGGTTGATTAAAAATCCAAAGGGAGGGAAATCCCCTTTGGATCCATAATCTAAAAAGATAAAACAAAAATGAATCAAATCCACTAGTGACAACCTAGAAAACTGAAACTTAGGAATTTTCTATAGTGAAAATGTAATTCTAACTTGAAGATATAATCATGTGGATAATTTATTAGGAAATCATTTAAATGGGTCAAGGGAAAAAAAATTAATTAGGGAGTAGGGTTAGATGTTTGTTATTAGGTAAACAACCAATGGTCAAGATGATCATTTATTAATGCTTCCCTTCGTGGGTAGGAACCGCAGAGGAACTGATATGGGGAAATAAAAACCCTAGAAAGGGTTGCGTACCTACTTTATAACAGTTCACATAAACATAGTCTAGAAAACAAAACTACATGTATTTCGCCTTGATCCTGTTTGGAAACATGGTATGTAGGTAGTCTAGGAAATGAAGGATGCTCCCAGTACTCAGGTGTTCGGGAACAAGGTTTAGGGTTAGAGATCTATCACAAAAATAGTTATAAGAGATAATCAACTAAAATATATACAACTATACTTGGAAGAATCCCACATGGATTTCTTGATTCCCCAAGGCCCTTAGGCCAAATTCCAAGGCGGGTTTCAAGCTTAGAATTATAATTTACATATGCCTGAGGATGACAACCTTGATACACTTTTAATAGAAAGTGTGGTCATCAGAAAAGCGAATCAAGATCCAGATGATCCTGATGAGTCCAAAACTCTGGCCAGAGCACATACCTATCATATGATAGATGCCTACCTCATTTAGGCAGATGCCTATTTCAATTATATGAATAGATGAAGTGAATTCATGTTTCGTATGAGCAAATGATATACCTATCTCATATGGATAGAAGTTCCCGAGTATACTTGTGAAGGAGTACTTGAACTAAAAAAAAATAGTGGTGTTTTCAGTTAGAAAAAATTGAGTCTTTACATGTGGTATCAGAGTGAGATTCAAAAACTAAGCCTTGAGCTTACTACGACTCGTGCAATTGAAATATATGTTTTAAAAGTTAGAGACATCCTTTCTCAAACCTTAGAATAATACTAACATGAGAATAATTAAGCAAGAATTCTAAATGCCAAGGGGAAGAGCAACTCAAGCTAGTGTCGACCGAAGGCCAAAGAGGAACAATGATGATGAACCACAAGCTTAGGGAAGGAATAAGGATGGGATTGAAGCAATAATAGATCTGTTAACTGAATAGAGAAATAAAATCAACTCTTTGGAGCAAACAGAGCAAGAACTTTGAACAAGACAAGATAATATCAAAAACATAGTTGAACCTAAAATTCAAAACCCTCCTAAAGGAGATAATCCAAAGAAGAACATAATGAATGTTATTGCACCTAGAAGGGAAAATCCTATTTTGGAATTGACTAAGGACTTGAAGAAAATCACCCCTCCAAAATTTGATGGGAAATAACTAGGAGAAGTGGTAGAAAATTGGCTTAATGAAATGGAAAAGTACTTTGAGTTGAGGGACTTCAGTGAAACTACTAAAGTCTTATGGGGGTCCTACCAACTTGTTGGTGAAGCAACTAGCTGGTGGACTAATGTGAAGGAACAAAATAATTACACTGAGGAAAATATATCATGGGAACAATTTGTTGAAAACTTTCATAAAAGGTGGCTACCTCAATTGTTTTTCGATGAGAAGATAACTGAGTTTCACAACCTTCAACAAGGATCCCTGATGTTCAGTTCAAAAATACTGGGATAGGTTTGCCAAACTACTCAAATATGTGCCAATATATCAACAAGATGAAAAGAGCCAAACCAAGAAATTCATTTTGGTATTAAATACCAACATAGGGGTAGAGGTTGACATGCATGGACTAGAAGGTATGAATGAAGTTCTAGAGAAATCCTTAAAGCAAGAGAGGAAGTTACAAGCTTTAACTTCAGCAAGACAATCTTTCAGGAGTAAAAATTTCAAGAGGATGTACAAGAATTCAAAAGAATCAAAACTTCAACAAGAGCCTAAGGAACAATTCATCAGAAAGAAAACCACCTCCAAATCAGAATTAGAGGTACAATGGGAATAATGCTAATAGAAAAAACTTCAACAAAAATGAACAAAGGAACTATAATAGGCCAATACTCAGTGAAGTAAGCAATAACCAGCCTAAAAATCCAATGCAACAAGGACCACCAAGTGGATGTTTCATGTGTGGAGGGAATCACTTTTCTAGAGAATATTGAAGGATGCAAAGTTAGATGAGAGAAAATCAACCTTCGAGGGGACCTCCACAAAGGATTCATGCAGTGCTCAATAGGAAATCAACGCACTCAATCCCAGAATGTGCCCATAGAGACTACAAGTACACTTTTTGGGAAACTAGTCTCAATTCTAATAGATACTGGATCATGTGAATGTTTCATTTCTCCTAAATTCATGAGGAAAAATTCATTTAACGCTAATCATATGGAATCATCATGGATAGTTCAGTATGGGGATAAGGAAATTAAAGAGGTGAGCTAGTGTCTATCTAATGTAAAAATACAATTTCCTAACTTTAATAAAAAGGTAGACCTTTATGTGGCACCTTTAGGATCATATGATGTGATCATTAGAATGAGTTGGCTAAAAAAACATCAAGAAAATGTAGACTATTACAAAAAATGGGTAGAATGTTTAGATGATGTAGGAAAAAGGTTTGTGATTCAAGGGAAACATAGACCTATAAGTATGGAAATAATATCAACTATGCAAATGAAAAGAGAGAAGAGAAAGGGAGCTCTAGTATACATGGTTACCATGGATGAAAAGGAAGAAGGGGATATTTCAACCCTCCAAAATTCTCCTTACCTTCAAGATTTTAATGATGTGTTTCCAAAAGAACTACCAGGGTTGCCCCCAAAAAGAAAATTTGACTTCTCCATTGATATAGTTCCAGGAGTTGAACCTATGTCTAAGGCACCCTATCGAATGAACATAATAGAGCTAGTAGAACTCAAGATGAAATTAGAAGAATTTCTTGGAAAAGGTCTCATAAGGCCAAGTGTATCCCCTTGGGGAGCACCGGTTTTGTTTATTAAAAAGAAAGATGGAACCTTAAGACTATGTATTGACTATAGAATGCTTAACAAAGTCGCCATAAAGAATAGGTACCATTTACCACACAGTGAGCATCTCTTTGAACAAATGAAGGGAGAAATTGTGTTTTCTAAGATAGATCTTCAATCAAGGTACCACCAACTCAGGATAAAGAGGAAGATATCCCAAAAATAGCCTTCAAAACAAGGTATGGGCATTATGAGTTTATAGTTGTACCTTTTGGTGTGACTAATTCTCTAGCTACCTTTATGAACTTGATGAACGATGTGTTCCATGATTACTTGGATAAATTTGTCTTGGTCTTCTTAGATGATATCTTGATTTATTCCAAAAATGAGAAGGAACACCTAGCGCATCTTCAGTTAGTTTTGCAAAGGTTGAGAGAACATAAGCTATATGGGAAACTATAAAAATGTGCATTCTTCAAAAAGAAAATGCATTACTTAGGTCACATCATTTCAGAAGATGGTATTGCAGTAGATCCAGATAAGATAAAAGCCATAGAGGAATGGCCAATTCCCAAAAATGTGTCTGAGGTAAGAAGTTTTATGGGACTTGCAGGATATTATAGGAAATTCATACATGGATTCTAAAAAATCTCAACTCCAATCACTTCATTACAAAGGAAGGGTAAGAAATTCTTGTGGGTTGAACAGTGTGATAAGGCATTTCAAATTTTGAAAGAAAAATTAACCACTACACCTATCTTAAAGGTTCCTGAACCAAATGGACATTTCGTAGTTGTGAAAGATGCATACATTGAAGGTCTAGGTGGGGTACTCATCTAGGATGAAGGTGTGGTAGCTTATGAATCAAGGAAATTAAAAAATCATGAAGTAAACTATGCACCTCATGATTTGGAACTTGCAACAATTGTACATGCTCTTCTGAAATGGAGACATTTTCTATTAGGAAAACCATTTGAGTTAAAAACCAACCATCAAGGACTCAAGTACATCTTCACACAAGTTCACTTGAACGCTAGACAAAGAAGATGGTTAGAATTTCTAAGCGAATATGATTTTGATATAGAATATATTAAGGGAAAAGAAAATAGGGTTGCAGATGCACTAAGTAGAAGGAGGCACTTGATGAATATTGCAATATTCAAAACCATTTTTAGAGAAAAAATTGCTAAATCAGTAAAAAGAAGATTCATGGTATAGGTAGGTTAGATTGACCTTAGAAAGTGATCCAACTAATCCTGGAATAAAGGGACATCATATAGATGGTGACAAGTTGCTTCGATGCAACAATAGGATATATGTTCCAAACTCTAAAGAGTTAAGAGAGTTGGTTTAAAGTGAAGCCCACAATACCCCTTATGCTGGAAATCCAGAGGAAAACAAAATCTATTCAGACCTTAAGAAGTATTTTTGGTAAGGCATGAAAAAAGACATAGTATCATATGTAGCTAAATGTCTTGAGTGTCAAAGAGTGAAGGTAGAACATTGCCACCCAACAGGATTATTATACCCCCATGATATACCACATCATAAGTGGCAGGTCATTAGTATGGATTGTATACAAGGGTTGCCTACAACACCTTATAGGCATAACACAATAATGGTGGTAATTGAAAAACTTACCAAGGTTGCTCACTTCATAGCAGGGAATATAATAGATGATGCTCCAACCTTGGCCAGACGTTTTGTGAAGGAAATTTTTAGCTTACATGGAGTTCTAGAAAAGATCATATCTGATAGGGACACTAGGTTCACTTCAATGTTTTGTACAACTCTTCAATCAACTTTGGGAACAAAAATAAATTTTAGTACAACATATCACCCTGAAACAGATGACCAAACTAAAAGAACAAATCAGATTGTGGAAGACCTTCTATGAATTTATTATATGGACCAATAATCTAAGTGGGAAGAATATCTTCCACTAGTAGAATTTGCATATAATAACTCTTTTCAAGCCTCCCAAGGGATGACTCCATTTGAAGCACTATATGGAAGAGCTTGTCGCACACCTTTGAGTTGAGATAATCTTGAGGATAGAGTGATAATTAGACTAGATATGTTGAAGGAAATGGAAAATTAGATCAAGTCAATTAGATAGAGGTTAAAGGAAGAAATAGATAGACAAAAGAGTTATGTAGATAGGAACATAACACAAAGGGAATTTGTAGTGGGAGAATTTTTTTTGTTAAGGGTTAGGCCATACAAAAATCCTATAAGTTTTGGTAAGGAGGAAAAGTTGGCACCCCGTGATGTGGGACCCTTTGAAATCATAGAAAAAATAAACCCGATTACCTATACACTAGCCCTACCTCCCTAGTTGAGTCGTATCCATGATGTTTTCCATATATCTCTTATTAGGAAATATGTACCTAATGAGAAACATGTTTTGAATTGGAATTCATTACAGGTCCAAGAGCCTAGGAAAATAACAATAGAGCCATACAAAATCTTGGAGAGACGCCAATACCAATTGCACAACAGGGTGGTTGACCAATGTAAAGTACAATGGGATCAATATGATGAAGATAATGCTACTTGGGAAGACACCATTGAACTACAACAAACTTTCCCATTCTTGTTTTAAGCACTATTTAGATACTATATTTGTTCCTTGTTTTAAAATACTTTTTATTGTCTCTTTTGCAACTTATTAAGCGCATCAAGATGATGAAAATTAAGGGAGGGAGGATGTCACGACCTTCCTTATCATTCTAATTACTACTACTATTTGAAGTTTCTATCTTATCAATGCATGCCAAATTTAAATTTTAGTAAACTAATATCACCAATTTGGGAATCAAATGAAAATAACAATAACCCAATGATCGATTTAGTCACAATAAAACAAGTAAATGGTTACCTATTCAAAAGTAGTGGTATTTAGGCAAGTACACGAATTAGATGCTCATAAAACTGAGACACTTTCTCTCATGTCTCCCAAGTCTTTTCAATCAGATTGTGAATCACTTATCATTAAATTGAAACCTATCAAACTTAAAGGTTAGAAGTTTCAAAGTCAAAGGATAAACATTACATTAAAACCCAACATGCACAAACTGTCGACCAAGCTTGGAAACACCAACTCCAACTGCCCAACACTGAATTTGATCACCTCAATGCATCCATATTATTCACATGGCTTATATTTTCAACTAATCTCAATAAATTGCAAAGATAATTCATAAGCTACAGTGGGAATTAATTTAATGAATTCCTATCTATGAAACAAATAGATGGGCCTACATTTCAGAGCACTCCAGTTCTACATTTTGTAAGAAACTCTAGAGAGGTGTATAGGAGGCCGAAGTTTCGACTTGAGTATATTGTTCACTATGGATCTCTTCCTAGAATCAACGCTACAGGTAGGTTTTCACATTGCCTATTGTTTTCTTCATTTCAGTGAGCATTTCATAAAGTGGGAGTTAGATATAATAGATTCATAGTAACATAGTCTCACATCTGGGAAAAGGACCTTTGTGCTAGCCAAATAATGATTTTGAATCCACAGAATAATAGCGATCCATAGTAGTTCCATAGATTCAATTTACAATGAAGTTCTAATTGCCTAAATAATTATAGTCAAATTTAGTATATGGAACCTAAGATATATTTTAGATCATTACATATACATTTTCCTTATGAAATATCGTGGTTAATAAAAAATCAAACTAAAATAAAAAATTGTTAATCCTTGCAATCATATCTTAATGTTGGAACTCTTCAAATTGTTTCAGAATCATTTACATGGATGCTTGAATTCATAATATAGTAACTAAAATTTTGTGGAGGGGTCTATGTAAGTTTGATTTGATTAAAGCATTGGTTTCAATCTAGATCAAAACTTTGGAAAACATAAAATAGATCTTACTTCCCCTATTCAAATGATTGAAAACAAAATAGACTGATTTGTTCTATGAAATCTGCACCCTTAAGAAAACTTCACGCCCCTCAATTTGTCATGGCATAGCCCTTTTAGCTTCAAACTTTTCTTATATTTGGATAAACTAATATCTATTCAACTTTGGCACATTAATCAATAGGAAAAAGTGCATAAATTCAGTATAATGCAGATAATCTTCTTAATGGTTTTATGCTGATTTTCAAAGTTGAACAGTCCTCTTAACTTTGGCACCACTTTCCCTTAATAAATGCATACTAGAAATTAGCAGCAACATATTTATAAATTATCTGGCAAAGCTACAAATATTGTGTTGAGCTCCATGAATATTCTGGAATTTTTTTTAAAAGAAAGCATATGACTTAAAAATGTATCTTTCTAATATAGATTAGCATTTATTATTCACTATGTATTATCCTATTCTTTCTCTTAATAAAGTAGGAAAGTTTAACCTTCAAATTTTTTTTTTAAAAAACTTCATATGATTATTTTAGCCATAAATAAATGACATTAATTTTAATCCTTATCCAAAGTATAATATTGAGTTTTAGGACAAATATTCAGATATAATCATCTACGTGAAACTAATAACACTGTGATTATCAAAATGAATTCAAGGAAATGAATACTAGAAGTTCTATAAAATTCCTCTAATCATATTAAAGATTTGAATAAAATCTAGTTCAGTATATACTTAGTAGGAAATTTCGTTAAACTTGTATAGAACCATTTTTCCTAGTGAATAAATATGATACTACCATTTTTATTATAGCTTTTGATTCTCATACCATGAGGCCCATTGGTTGTAATTACTTGTAGCAAGTTTACTCCTACTTGTCTTGTAAGAATATTAATGTAATATTTATAAACATAACGGAGATAGATTACAAAATATAGTCTTGATTGAAAACAATGATTATTTCAATATGAATGAATATCTTAGACATGCAACATGCATTTTGGAAATTCTATTTGTACATAAGGTTCTTAATCTTGATACACTCCCAGAATTGGGATAGTTTAAAAGTTCTATATGAATTTCCAATAAAACCTAGATTATTAAGTTTTCTCAAAACTCGTCTTAAAGAAAGATTGCTTAAGTCATGTTCTTAGAAAAATTTACAAAATGTATGTTCACGGTCTCAAACTTGGAAGAATTAGTTTAGAAAATCTTGACAACTTTTCCCCAAGAAATATTTTCCTTTCCCTTCCAAATATGTTGGAATAAGAGTGCTCGAAGATCAGAAATTGTAGAATTGTCAAAAATAACTCTTCTTGTGTTTTGGCAATAGATATTAGCATGTAGCAAATCTTAAAAATCTCATTTTATTGTGTTGTATGGTAATATTTTCTATGAATGGTTATTGTCTAGTTATTTTTTTTATTCAATGGTTATGATGGAATGGCTCTTTAAAAACATATTTTAAATTATTGAACAATGCTTGATGATTTACTAAAATATCTTGGGAAAATATTGTTGGAAACCTAATTAAAGAAAGGAAAACAAACTAGTAGTGTTCGATATTCACAGTGCCTCTCGCTCACGTTTATGAGTAATTTCGTCACACTTGAGATATTGCACCTATCACCTAACATAGCTGCAATAATGATGTCTGTGGCATCATCCCTATAAATCATCAGGGAGAAATAAGGAACATGGGTTGATTAAAAATCCAAAGGGAGGGAAATCCCCTTTGGATCAATAATCTATAAAGATAAAATGAAAATGAATCAAACTTCTAGTGACAACCTAGAAAACTGAATGTTAGGAATTTTTTATGGTGAAAATGTAATTCTAACTCAAATATATAATCATGTGGATAATTTATTAGGAAATCATTTAAATGGGTCAAGGGAGACGAACTTCATTAGGGAGTAGGGTTAGATGATTATTATTAGGTAAACAACCAATGGTCAAGATGATCATTTATTAATGCTTCCCTTTGTGGGTAGCAACTGTAGAGGAACTATTATGGGGAAATAAAAACCCTAGAAAGGGTTGCGTACCTACTTTATAACAGTTCACATAAACATAGTCTAGAAAACAAAACTATATATATTACGCCTTGATCCTGTTTGGAAGTAAGGTATGTAGGCAATCTGGGAAATGAAGGATGCTCCTAGTACTCAGGTGTTTGGGAACGGGGTTTAGGGTTAGAGATCTATCACAAAAATAGTTATAAGAGATAATCAACTAAAATATATAAAACTATACTCGGAAGAATTCTGCATGGATTACATGATTACCCAAGGCCCTTAGGCCAAATTCTGAGGTGGGTTTCAAGCTTAGAATTACAATTTACATACCCCTGAGGATGATGACCTTGGTGCACTTTTAATAGAAAGTGTGGTCATTAGGGAAGCGACTCAGGATCCAGATGATCCTAATGAGTCCAAAACTCTGACAAGAGCACATACCTATCATATGATAGATGCCTGCCTCGTTTAGGCAGATGCCTATTTCGATTATATGAATAGATTATTCCTATTCCATATGAATAGATGATGTGAATTCTTGTTTTTTATGAACAGGTTATATGCCTATCTCGTATGGATAGAAGTTACTGAGCATACTTGTGAAGGAGTACTTGAACTCAAAAAAAAATAGTGGTGTTTTCAGTTAGAATTAATTGTGTTTTTACAGAATTGCTCAAAGAATGTCATACACTTCTCAATGTTTATTCTTTTTCATATTTTCTAATAGATGTAATTGTTGTCACCTAGAATTGCACCCTGTGCAAAGTTTTACAAAAACTGAGCATTCTAGAGCAACATGGGATCATTTCAAGGCTGTGGGTCACCTATAGCTGAAATGAACCTCCAGAGAAGGCCGACTTCTTTTGGGTATCACCTAAACTATTGCTTCTTTGAGAGGAAAGAGGGAAGAGATACATAAAAATGAAACTAAACCTATGGTGATACACCGAACTGTTTGAGAAATCATGAAAATGAACACAGGAAGAACATATACTTGAAAGCCTAATTGCTATTCTCAGAACAACCTCTTTCATATTTAATGCTTTAGTCCTAACAGGTTTGGCCCACATACACATCTCAGGAAGGAAAGATTAATTTCATAGCTCTAAGATATGAATACAAAATTATAAAACACAGTTAAAGACTTTGCATGTTCAAAAGAAAGATACATAAATGAGAATCAATACAACCACGAATGCAAGCTTCCAAGGTAAAATCTGTGTTGTATTCAGGATTCTAGCTGAGTTATAGAAACATATATTAATTGAGAAAGGATTGATAAAAAAAATCACTAACACCCTTGAATGCATAATCGAAACTCCTTACAAAAGGCAAAAAAAATGCCTTATATACAGATTGTATGTCGGCCCCTTAGGGCTTACAAAAATATCCCAATTCAGAAAAAGATCTATCTCATATCTTTGTTGAATTAAATGCAGAAGCCTGTGTGTCCCTATTGTTGGTGTTAGTGTGAAGAGCCACTCTTGGAGAATCCTTCTCCTAATCTTTTTGTAGCATTAATTCTTCTGATCCATCGCGTCTAGCTACCGAGTCCCCTGTTGAAGAGCTGCATTGAATGCCTCCTGAGCTCAAAACAAATATATGTTGTATTCATGTTGCATTCGTCTCATGTTGGCATTCCACGTTCTGATCAAACTGCCACGACTCACCTCAGATCCCTCTGGTTAGTCGAGCACCTTCCATGTGGGCCCTACAGATGGTCAAGAGTCCTTTTGAATGCAATTGTATCTTGGGAAGACACCCTAACGAGCCCTCCATCTCTCAGCGAGAAAAATACGCAGTTGGTATGACTCTTGGTGATGACCTCTCATCGAGCTCATTTCGTTTGCCCCCGAGCTTACTCTTCTCCTCTGAGCTCGAGCTCCTTTGGATTTCAGTGAGACATTGGTTTGTTGGTCGGACTTCATACCGAGTGCATCTTCACTCTCTATTGAACTATTCACTTTACTGTCGGTGAGACAACACTAAGTCAGGGAGAGCTCCTATTGAACTTGGAAAGATACACCGAAAGCCTCCTTGTCGATGAGACATTAACGGGTCACTAAGACCACCTGCCAAATTCCCTTAAGCTCAGGGAGAGCTTGCTCGGTCGGCAAGACATCTTGCTGACCCTGCCCTCATTCTGTCCGAGCTCTTCTTTACCTTCGTTGAGACTCTCATCAAACTCTTGCAGCTTTCTGAGTTCTTCTCACCCTTCAGCAAGACATCTGACATTGGCAAGACATTAGCTTTAGTGACGCTGCCTTTCCTATTGGGGAGACACTAAGCCTTCGGCATGACCTCATGCCGAGCCTTAAAACCTTTAGTGAATTCTTCATTCAGCAAGACATTTCATGTCGGTGGGACATTCTAGTGAAGTCCCTTAGTTACACCGAGGTTCCTTTGTGTCGGCGGGACTCCTGCCGAAGACAACTGCATCGAGGTCCATCCTTCCCTTCGGCGAGACTTTCATCCTTGTCAAGACCTCCTAGAGAAGCCCCTTACTTTTTCTGAAAGCATCTCTCACTCCAAGATTCTTCACACGTCCGCGAGACATTGAACCTTCACTGGGACTTCTCACCAAGTGTTGTAGGTCTCCCCAAAGCCTTTGGTCGTTGAGAGTCTCAATGAATGACGATTGAATGGCCTATTGGCCAAGGAAATCCATGCGGTAAGAGGTCATACTAAACAATCTCCATTATAGCGATAGACTCTGCAAGCTCATTCGTCATGATAGAAACTAGGTCTCAATGACCTGCTCAGGATGGAATAAATCAAACAGTCAGTCGGCCAGATAGTAGGATAGTCTTGCTGACTTTCCCCTTGGATGATTTTCATGTCAAATCTTCCTAGGGTGGCTTCTCCCACTGAGTTCCCTGTGACCTAGCAACAGATGTAGAGTCTTTTCCCTTGTGTGAATGTCCCACTAGCCTCTGAAGATCTAACATTTGATTCTCTTGCCTGATTTAACTGTAGGTGAAATGGAGGCAACAATTCTGGTGACCTTTGCAGGATGTTTTCCTGCTAAACATGAGAACCAGTGACTAGGCCTATCCATTGGGCATGGAGTCCTTAGAAAACTTAGAGAACAAATAAAATGTCAACTTGCATTAAAACAACATTCAAGGGATGGAACAAAACAGAAAACAAATGAACCATTGTGTGAAGCACTTATTGAAACATAAAACCTAACTAGATATGTACAAGAAAGGCACTTATCAGGTTTGAAAGTAGGGTTTAAGGTGTATCCCATTGGCTAGGATAGGAATCAAATCCCTTTCTGTCATAGCCAGTTGATAAGCATTGTGCTCTTTACAGCTTGTGATAATAAACGGACCAGTCCACATGTTATCGAACTTGGTGTGGTGGCCTGGCTTACTTTTTAGAACATCCCACTTTAGCACAAGATCTCCCTCCTTAAAAGATTTTGTTGTAGCCTTTTTTTCGAATGTTCTCTTTGTCTGGAGTTGATGATACTCTAAAGATTTTATTGCTCTGTCCCTTGATTCCTCGAGCTCCATGAGCTCTGAATACCTCACAGACATGGGGTCCTGCTCCTCAAACATCTCCAACTGGTGGACAATATCAAGAGCCAGAAGCTCTATGGATAGTGGCAATCTTGCCTCTTTTTTATAGAACAACATATATGGTGAGTTACCAATAGATCTCTTAGGGGTCACTCTGTCTGCCCAAAGTGCATTCTTTAAACTATTGGGCCAGGTCCTTTGGTTGTCCTCTATGGTTCTTTTAATAATTTTGATGAGGTTCTTATTTTTACTCTCAGCTAGGCCATTACCTTGAGGGTAATAATTTGAAGATGTGCTCAAATGAATGTCATGCTTAATGGCCTAGTCAGTTACCCTTAGACCCATGAATGCAAGGGTGTTATCGGAATTGATGGAGTCAGGTACTCCAAACCTAGTGACTATATCTTCATAGAAGTTCAACACTAAGGATTCCTTTGCTTCCTTCAATGCAACCGCTTATGTCCACCTTGTAAAATAGTCAGTGGTTGTAAGTCCCCATTTGTGACCAGCACTGGAAGGTGGATTTATTGGTTTAATAAAATCAATGCCCCATCTCATGAAGGGTTGCTCTACTTGAATTAGATGCAGGGCATAGCAGGCAGCCTTTCCTTTCCTAAAAATAGAGCACATTTGATGCACCTTTTTGACCAGGAATACACATCTTTGAACAAGCTAGGCCAATAGTAACCACGTCTCATAACCTTTCAGGTAGTAGTTTTGGGAGCAAAGTGACCTCCTGCAGCTCCATCATGAAACTCATGAAGCACTTTTTCAATTTAGTCACTGTGAATGCATCTTAACAGGACACCATTCAGATCTTTCTTAAAAAGAACATTGCCCATCAGCACATATGGTATGGACTGCAATCTAAAGTATCTTCTTTTGGCTTTGTTCAGACCTAGTGGGCATTGAGTAGTTTGTAGAAATTGGGTCATATCTTGATCCCAATTAGTTATCCCCACGGGCACATCATCTTGAGCATTTTGAGGCTCATTTGTATTGGCAAGCACAACATCCTTTTCTAGTTCACTTTCACTGCTCGACCCTGAAGCAAGCTATTCACACAGACCTTTACCCCTAACTAGTTTGGTGATGCTAATATCTACATCGTACTCCATGACCTTAGTGATCCACCCTGCTCTTTTTCCATTCAGATTCTTATTCAATAGAAATTCCTTCACACTTGAGTGTGAAACCAGAATATGAACCTTATTGTTTGAAAGCAAAGTTTTAAATTTCTTCAGCCTTCTAATCACAGAGAGAACATGCTTTTCAACAAATGTATACCTTTCTTTGTAATCAACAAGGATTTGGATAAAGAAGGCTATGGGTTGCTCCAAATTGTCGCTATTCTTTTGAACCAGCATAGCAGAGATTGCACCACCACTACCAAAAGCATATAAAAAGAAGTCTTTAGAGAAATCAGGGTTTACCGATGTCGGAGCAGATGCTAACGCCTCCTTGATTTCTCCAAAACTGTGCTTTGCCTCCTTTGTCCAACTAAAGACTACATTATTCTTTAACATGGTTGTTAGAGGTTGTAGCAGGTTTGCCACATCTAGGATGAACCTTCTCATAAAGTTGATCTGTCTAAGAAAGCTCTGTAGACCCTTCTTGTGATTAGGTAGCAGCAACTCAAGTATGGCTCTTACTCTTTCAGGGTCAATAGTGATTCCCTGCTTTGACACTATGTGTCCTAATAGTTTCCCTTCGTGGATAGGAAAGATACTCTTGTTTGGGTTGAGGGATCTATACCAAACTCCCTACACCTTTCAAACACTTGCCTAAGATGTAACAGATGTTCATCAGTATTCTTGGAATATACTATAATATCATCTAGGTAAATTAGTATAATCTTGTTGATCAAACTTTGAAATGCTATGTCCATGGCTCTCTAAAACATGGCACCAGCATTGGACAAACCAAAAGGCATCCTTTTGTATGCCATGGTGCCCCATTTAGTTGTAAAATTAGTCTTAAACTGATCTTCCTCTTTAACGAGCACCTGATTATATCCTGAAAAATCATCTAGTAAGGAAAACCTTTCAGAACCAGCAACCTCTTGTAAGATTTCTTGCATGGAGGGCAGTGGGTAGTGGTCTTTTAGAGAGGATCGGTTAAGATCCCTGAAGTCTACATAGAGCCTTATCTCACCACTTTTCTTTCTAATCGGTACAAGATTAGTAACCCATGAAGTGTGCTTGATAGGGAAGACAATACCCCTCTCAACTAGTTTAGTGAGCTCCTTAATCATTAGGGGCTCAAGTTTAGGATTCAAGGGCCTTTGTTTCTGCCTGACTAGCTTGGCGTTAGGTTCTAATTCAATTGCATGCTGAGCAATATGGGGATCAAATCCTTTCAAATCTGAATACTCCCACGCAAAGACATCATGAAACTCTTGGCACAAAGCAACAAAAACTCATCTATCTTCAGGTGAAAAAAATTTTCCTATCTTAAGAAGTTTACCTTTGAAAATCTCTAGCTCTTCATAGTGTTCTTTGATTTGCAAGCCAGCTCTACCCTTTTTGAGCTGATCATCAGTATTGAAAATCGACTCTAAGGTAACCAAGCCTTTGGGCAATTTGTTTGTCTTCAGCTCTATGACTTGATCACCATACTACTACTTGAGTTTTGCTTGATTCACTATAGAGAACTGATCTTCCTCAAGCAAGAAGGAAAGGATCTACTCATCACTGTCAAAGACTTGCTAGTGAATGTTGTTGTCAGGAATTGAGGGTCTGACTACAACCTTCACATACTGCTGCACCTTCTCTTTTCTAATATCTCCTAGAATATCAAATTGTGCTCCAATGGCTGCAAGCCTATCAGCATACTTGTTCTGATTTCTTGGGATAGACACTAAGTTAAAGGCATCAAATTCCTCAAGCATGTTCCACACTCTATTTCTATAAGACTTTAGTGTGTTATTTTTAGCCACATTCAGGCCCCTTACTTGATTAACAACTAATTCTCTGTCTCCATGCAAATTCAAGTGGGTTATTCCTCTCTTTCTTGCCCACTCGAGACCTTGAACCAAGCCCTCATATTCAGTAGTGTTGTTGGAGCATGCAAAAGAAAAATGAAAAGCAACATAGTACTTATCACCTTGCGGAGATACCAGCATTGCACCTCCTCTAGTGCCATTTTTGCTTTTTCAGCCATCAAAATACATTTTCCATAGTCCATTTAGTAGTTACAACAACTGATCTGCATCTTTCTCCAAGTTTGGAATCTCTGTGTCAGGCTCAAGAATGACATAGTTGCCCATACCAGCATCTTGAATAAGGTCCTCAGGACTGTCCAATACATTCTCAACTGCCCATTCATGCAGCAACACATTAGGAACAACTTCTGATTGGAGTTCTTGAGTAGCAGCTAGTTCATTGTCAGAAAGAATGACACCATTTATGTCTGCAGTAGTAGGAACAACATTGATGGGGCTTGGGTTATATGGCTCAATGTGTTCTTTGACCAACCTTTCAGACTTGATGGTAACCTTAGTCCCATATCTTGTTCTAAATAGCATATGTGACCAATCGGCCGACACATAACCGCTTATCTTGGCTGTAAAGTCTCTAGATAAACACAAGGAAAAGAAAGGTGGAAGGTCTATGACACATATGTCTTGAGGGACTGAAAAATTTGGACAAGCATGCAAAGTGAGATTTAGATCCTTGATAATACCCAAAGTATTAACCGAAGTGCCATCCAATTGGATCACTCCCTTCTTTAAAGGTTGGTATTTTAGTCCAAGTTTGTCAGCAATTTGTTTTGGCATGACGGAGCTGCTAGCCCCACTATCTACCATACAGTTATGGACTAATTTATCACCAATAATCACAAACACATAGAAAGGGGGTTGTTTAACTTATTTTTCAGTCTCTTTGCTGGACTATTTATCATTTTCCTGAGCATTATTTGTCAAAATAGCCCTATCTTGACCTAATGGGGATTCAGACTCACCTGATAACTTAAGATTTGACAAGGCTGAACATAGAATATCCTTCTAACTAGGGATGACTAATGAATCCCACATGGACATCATCACATTTGTCTTTTTCATACTATCAAGAATGTTAAAAGGTACAACTAGATTTACTTTATTGTGTACCTTTACGCCAGTGTGATCAGCTTGTAAGCATGTCTACTCCTTAACTGGGAGTTGTTGATTTCCTTGCAAAATATTAGTCACTCGAGATGCAGATGGTTCCACATCTGATGCCTTTCCTTTGTAGGCTACAGGATCGAGCTCAAATGCTCTCTTCTTTGCTCTCGTATTAGCCACAATAGGAGAACTATCCACATTCAATCCACAAAACTCTTCACCCTGCCAGTTAAGTAGAGTAGCATCATTTGCAAACTGATCTTGGTGTTGTGGAGATGACTCATTAGGTGCATGTTGTTGTGAGTTTGAGGCATTTTGCACCATAAGTGCCTGATTGATGAGTCCATTTGAGCAAGTGGCCTGATTGTGGGGCTGATTGCAAGGGTAGCACCATTCATAATCTGCTGCTAAATTATTTTGAGTAGGAACCAGGTCTTTGATTGCACTAACAAATGCCAGAGCATAGGCCTGAAAAGGCCTTGTGTTCACACTCTATCTTGGGCCCTAAACATTGCCCTGATATTGCTATCTATTCCCTTGGAATTGCTACTATTGACCTTGAAAAGGCTGACTTGAGGCCTAATTTTCCTATTGATAAGGCCTAGAATAGGTCTGTTGCTTTTCCAAGTTCACCAACTTGTTACCAAAAGTCTGTAAAAGACTTTTGATCTCTTGTAATTCATTTGATGAGCTTGAAGCAACACTTTCTTGCTTGTCAATGGTTTGAACAACAGCTGGTAGTGTTGGTACAGCTGGTAGAGGTGTGAAAGGAGGTATTTGCAAAGGGATGTTTACATGAATTTCTAGAAATATTGGCATTGGTGGCCTAGGAGTGAGTTTACCAGCTTGTATTAGCTGTTTGCAGCTCTGATAGCTATTTCAAAGGCATCTGGTAAAGACACTCCTCCCATTGACTATATCATGACAGCTATATCGCTGTTCAAAGCTCTCAAAAAGTATAGGAATGCATACTCTAGGGTTGGCCTCACCGTTGTATGGATTCTATCCTGAGTTCTTTGAAATCTGAAGTTGAAGTCATTCATCTGCTCTTGTAGATCCCTCTTAATTGTTGTCAGTTGCTCCAATAGAGACAAGTTGTTAGACCTGTCTTGGAATTGCTTATGCAATTTATCTCCAAAATCATCCCATGTTGCAATTGAACTGACTAGTAAGCTCTTGTACCACTGCACAACTCTTCCTTTTAGTGACAGCTAGTAATCTCACTACAACGTCCTCTTGTGTTATGTGGTGGACTTCGCATAATGAAGCCACATCTCTCATATGTTCAATTGGAGTAGTTTGGTCTTCTCTTGTGAAAATGGGTAGACTCTTCAAAGCTGCCATTGGAATATCATTATGCTGTGCTAAGTTCAAAGGACTCCCTCCATTAAAAGCAACAAAGGGTTGATTCCTTGGAGCGACCATTGAAGGTATCTGAAGTGGATTTGTTGGTGGAGCAAGATGAGACCCTATGGACAGAGGAGTGGACTGAGTTCTTCTAGAATAGATAACTGTTGTTCCTCTCTCCTCTACTACTTTACCTTTCCTTCTTGGTGGTGACAGCTGCAAATATTCAAATGAACCTGAACTACCTCTAGTATGAACTTTTCTCATAAACTATAGAAGGCACTAATTTTGGGGGTTCTTCCTCTTTGTGGAGTCGCCAAGTATGCCAAATGACTTCTATGAAGTTTGAAATTCATTGGTTGCATACTAAACCAACAATTCAATCTAATTTCGCTCCCACCGGGTGTGCCAGAAACTGTTGTCACCTAGAATCGCACCCTATGCAAAGTTTTACAAAAACTGAGCATTCTAGAGCAACATGGAATCATTTCAAGGCTGTGGGTCACCAATAGCTGAAATGAACCTCTGGAGAAGGCCGGCTTCGTTTGGGTATCACCTAAACTACTACTTCTTTGAGAGGAAAGAGGGAAGAGATACATAAAAATGAAACTAAACCTATGGTGATACACCAAACTGTTTGAGAAATCATGAAAATGAACACAGGAAGAACATATACTTGAAAGCCTAATTTCTATTCTCATAACAACCTCTTTCAGATTTAATGCTTTAGTCCTAACAGGTTTTTCCCACATACACATCTCAGGAAGGAAAGATTAATTTCACAGCTCTAAGATATGAATACAGAATTATAAAACATAGTTAAAGACTTTGCATGTTCAAAAGAAAGATACATAAATGAGAATCAATACAACCACGAATGCAAGCTTCCAAGGCAAACTCTGTGTTGTATTTAGGATTCCAGCTGAGTTACAGAAACATACATTAATTGAGAAAGGATTGATAAAAAAATCACTAACTCCCTTGAATGCATAATCGGAACTCCTTACAAAAGGCCAAAAAAATGCCTTATATACAGATTGTATGTCGGCCCCTTAGGGCTTACAAAAATATCCCAGTTCAAAAAAAGATCTATCTCAGATCTTTGTTGAATTAAATGCAGAAGCCTGCGTGTCCCTGTTGTTGGTGTCGATGTGAAGAGCCGCTCTTAGAGAAGCCTTCTCCTGATCTTTTTGTAGCATTAATTCTTTTGATCCATCGTGTCTAGCTACCGAGTCCCCTATTGAAGAGCTGCATTGAATGCCCCCCGAGCTTAGAACAAATATATGTTGTATACATGTTGCATTCGTCCCACATTGGAATTCCACGTTCTGATCAAACTGCCACGGCTTGCCTCAGATCCCTCTGGTTAGTCAAGCACCTTCCACACGGGCCCTACAGTTGGTCAAGAGTCCTTTTGAATGGAATTGTATCTCAGCAAGACACTGAAAGTGTCTTGCCAATGCAATTATGTGTCTCTACAGCTTAACAAGTCTTGTTGATACCACCAAAACCATTGGCAAGACAAATCGATTCGATTAGAAGTCCCAGCGAGCACCATTGAGTCACACTGATATCCTTTTTGTTTGGTACATCCATCACTGTCAGTCAGAGATTATATGTTTAGGAAGACCTCCTAACGAGCCCTCCATCTCTCGGCGAGAACATACTCAATCAGTATGACTCTTGGCGATGACCTCTTGTCGACCTCATTTCGTTTGCCCCCAAGCTTACTCTTCTTCTCTAGGATCGAGCTCCTTTGGCTTTCGGTGAGACATTGGTCTATCGGCCGGACTTCATACCGAGCTGTTCACTTTACTATCGGTGAGACAACACTGAGTCAGGGAGACCTCCTATCAAACTTGGAAAGATACACTAAAATCCTCCTTGTCGATGAGACATTAACGGGTTGCTAAGACCACCTGCCGAATTACCTTGAGCTCAGGGAGAGCTTGCTCAGTCGGCAAGACATCTTGCCGACCCTGCCCTCATTCTGTTCGAGCTCTTCTTTACCTTGTTCTTCGCACCCTTCAGTAAGACATATGACATCGGCGAGACATTAGCTTTAGTGACGCTGCCTTTCCTTTTGGGGAGATACTAAGCCTTCGACATGACCTCATGCCAAGCCTTAAAACCTTTGGCAAATTCTTCATTCGGCAAGACATTTGATGTCAGCGGGACATTCCGGCAAAGTCCCTTAGTTACACTAAGGTGCCTTTGTGTCGACGGGACTCCTGCTGAAGACAACTACATCGAGGTCCATCCTTCCCTTCGGTGAGACTTTCATCCTCGCCAAGACCTCCCAGCGAAGCCCCTCACTTTTTCTAAAAGCATCTCACTCTGAGATTCTTCACACATCAGCGAGACATTGAACCTTCGTTGGGACTTCTCACCAAGTGCTGTAGGTCTCCCCGAAGCTTGTGGTCACCGAGAGTCTCAGTGAATGACGATTGAACGGCCTATTGGCCAAGGAAATCCATGTGGTAAGAGGTCATACCGAACCCTCTCCGTTATAGCGATAGGCTCTGCAAGCTCATTCGGCATGACAGAAACTAGGTCTCAGCAACCTACTTAGGATAGAATAAATCAAACAGTCAGTCAGCCAGACAGTAGGAGAGTCTTGCCGACTTTCTCCTTGGATGATTTTCATGCTGAATCTTCCTAGGGTGGCTTCTCCCACTGAGTTCCTCATGACCTAGCAACAAATGTAGAATCTTTGCCCTTGTGTGAATGTCCCACTAACCTATGAAGATCTAACATTTGATTCTCTCACCTGATTTAACTGTAGGTGAAATGGAGGCAACAATAATTAATCCATTTAAATGTGTATCGAGGAAATTAATAGTATAGTGGATACCTATAATGTGTACACTGTAATGCCTTGCCCAAAGTATAAGGTAAAACTTGACCAAGCAATTTTTTGTTTGAAACACAACCAAAACACCAAAGATACAATATTGTAACGAAGATAAGGTAACAAAAAGAATTCCTACACTAATATTGAAACTTGAGCATAATGCAAAACTTTTTAGATATTTTCAACAGTTACAAAAACTTAAATAGAAATAAACATAAATATCATGCATACTACAAAACAATGATTTACATGGGGAAAACTCTTTTAGGAGAAAAACCTCAAACTCTAATAGATGCCCAATACATTATTTAAAAATCATAAAGATTATAATATTCTTACAAAGAAAGATTCTCACGATAGTATCACCAACTAGAGATCCAAAGGCAACATGACTACAATCAGACTTTTAGAATACATCACAACACACAACTGTAATACAACTCCCTCATAAAATAGGGTTTCCTTCTAGGTCAAGTCAAGCCAAAAAATATCTACCATTCAATATGAGACCTAATTATGAATGGTCCAAATTTATAATAATAAAATATACATAAAATTTGGCTTTCGGGGGTGTTTCCCTTGAGCCCCCACCAAGGCTAGCAACCCCTAGACTCTTCGCAAGGGAATATTGTAACCCTACCTCCACCCCTGCGCATACCTATCAACAATAAACCTTATGTAATTGCAAGGTTTCCTAACACATTTTCCCAACAAATCTTCCACTTTTCAAACACCTTGCAAGAGCAACGAGAGGGAGTATAAACATCATCTCTTAATTGATAGGGGCCAAAAGGCCCATAGACTCTAAACACCAACTAACTTCTTTGTGCTCACATGATTAGTTAAAGAATCAATAAAATTCATCAAAATATCTCCATTAACTAGCTTCACCCTTCCATCTTCAATCATATCTCTAACAAAATGATATTGTGCATCAACGTGCTTGGTCCTGACATGAAATTTTGAGTTCTTAGCTAGAAATATCATGCTCTAACTATCGTATAAATTGTCACTACATGTTGTTTGATTCTAATATATATAAATACAGTCTCTTAATCCAAATGGCTTATTTACAAGCATAAGTATCTACAATATACTCAACTTCAATAGTGGACAAAGAAACCACAACTTATTGCTTACTCATCCAACTAATTGCACCACCAAATAAAGTAAACACATAAGCACTAGTGGAATATCTACTATCAACATCACTTGTCAAGTTTGAATCCACATAACCATAAATATTAAGGGGAATCTTGGCTTAAGTCAAATTTCTAGGATAACACAAGGAATACTCTGAGGTACTATGCAAACATCTAAAGACTCTTTTAAGTGCATCCCAATGAATTCTACCATGATTAGACATATATCTAGAAAGAACTCCCATTACTTGTGAAATGTATGGTCTAGTATAAACTATAGTATAAATCAAACTTCCAATTGCACTTGGGTAAGGCACTCTAATCATGTCTTCCATCTCTGATGGGGATGTTGGAAATATGAAATAGATAAATTTATTTTAGCCTTGAGAAAAAGGAAAAAATAATGGTCTATAATCCTGCATATCAAACCTTTATAAAAATTGAACTAACATACTTACTTTGTCCATTCCATAGCTTTCTATTCACTCTATCTCTTTTAATTTCCATCCCAAGAATACGTCTAGCTACACCAAGGTTTTTCATTTCAAATTTAGCAGCAAGTTGAGATTTTAGTTATGAAATCATACCTTTCCCTTTACCAATAAATAACATATCATCAACATATAATGCAATAAAAAGGAAGCAATCACCATCAATTTTATAATAAACATAATGATATGATTTAGAGCACTCAAATCCATAACTAAACACATATGTTTGAAATTTCTAGTACCACATCCTAGGACTCTATTTTAGGCCATACAAATATTTCTTCAATTTGCAAACCAATTTACTTTTACCTTTCAACACATAGTGCTCTAGTTGTTTCATATAAATATCCTCCTCCAAGTCACCATGAAGGAAAGTAGTTTTCACATCCACTTTCATAACCTCTAAAACATAAGTAGTGGCAATAGAAAGAAAAAATCTAATGGATTTCATTTTCAAAACAAGATAAAATATCTCACCATAATCAACACCCTCAACTTAAGACTAAGCTTTTGTAACCAACCTTTTTTTGTACTTCTCAATACCTCCATTTGAACCAATATTTTTCTTGAACACCCATTTGCAACCAATAGATTTTCTTCCTTCAAGAAATGGTATAATATCCCCTGTATCATTATTTTTCAAAGATACCATTTCTTCATTCATAGTAATCTTCTGAGATTTTACATCATTCATACCTAATGTCTCTTCTACCGAACTAGGTTCATCCATGCTAGTATTTAAAGAAAAAATACATCTCCAATCATCAGGTGAATACCTTTCAAGTGGTTTTCTATGCATTTTATATCTATAAAAATGTTGACTTGGAGGTTCTTCCTCTTCTTCTAAAGATTCAAAGCTAGATGAGATCTCCCCAACTTCTTGTATATCCATGGGTCTCAATTCAACTTTCTCAGCTGTAGAAGGAAGTTGAATCACATCTTCCTATTTACTTTGTTCTAGCTAAAATCTAACCAAATAAGGCTTAGTTTCTCTAAAGATGAAACTTCTACTATATATTACCTTTTGTGCAAATTAGGATCCCAAAGTTTGTATCCTTTCACACCTTAACTATATCTAATGAAGATACTTTTTGCAACCTTGTTCTCCAATTTTGTTCACTTCTCATTTGGAACATATGTATATGCCTCACAACCTAAAAAATATAAGATATCTTAATGAATGCTTGTAACTTGACCATGCTTAGATATAGGAATCTTATCAACAAGATCTAATGTAGGAGACCTACTAATCAGGTAACAAGCAATGGAAAAAGTTTCAACCCAAAACCTTTGTTCTAGATTAGGACCACTCAATATAATCCTAGCCTTCTCCATCAATTTCATGTTCATTCTTTTTGCAACTCCATTCTCTTGTGGAGAATATGAAGTTTTCTTTTTTCTGTGAATACCATAATATTTATTGAATATATCAAATCATTAGAGAAAGATTATCACCATTATCAATCTTTAAACATTTTCTTTTCTTTTTTAGTCTGCAACTCGACCATTTCCTTAAATTATTTAAATTGATTGAAAATTTTAGATTTAATCTTTAAAAACACGCCCATGTGTCCTACTATAATCATCAATAAATGAAACATAATATGTGGATTTACTAATTTAAGGAACATCTATAGGACCAAACACATCAAAATGAATAAGATCTAATAAACCACAAGATTTATGAGAACTCAAGTAAAATTAAAAACAATTTTATTTTCTATAAATGAAATGTTCATAGAAATCAAATTCAAGATTACAATCAAGCAACCCTTCAACAATGTTTTTATTTTTCATTGTCCTTAGACCCTTTTCTCTAATGTGGGCAAGTCTCTAGTGCCATAACATAGTTTTCTCTGTAGGTAACTTTCATTCAGAAGAAAGAGCACACTTGGGTACCCTAAAGCCATGACCATTTGTTGAAGATGAAACCCTCACCTCTTCAATAGACTTGATTTTTATAAAAGTAATATTACACTCAATAGTGGATACATCAAGCTTATACAATGTGCCATATTTGAAAACTCTAGTAATCACTATAGAGCCTCTAACCATCTTGCATCCTACATCAAAAAATACTACCTGTACACCTGCATCTATTAGTTTTGTAATAGATAACAAGTTTTGTGCTAATCCAAGTATAGGGTAAAAGTAAGAAGTTGGGTCCATGAAGAGGGGAAGTTTCTATTGGAAATAGGATGCCATTTAATTGCAATCCTAAACATTATCTATTTCATGTATCTCCTAAGTCCTTCGAAAGTGTTCCCCAACACTAGGATAGAAAGAGATTAATATTGAATGAAATAATCATGTTAATTAACATTTGTAATAAATTCTAAATGATAGGAGCATGTGAGGGAATCCAAGGTAAGTTCCTAAATAATAGGAGCACATGGGGCACCCACATGGAAGGTGGAACCCATCTTGAGTTAAGTTAACTATTTGGAGAAAAAGATCAATTCAATTTAGTTTAGTTCAATTCAGTTCAATTCAATTATCATTAGTTGCATGTAGTTAGTTTCAGTTGAATTCTAGTTGACTTCAGTTAACTTGTAATGCATGAAAAATGACTTGAGTTGCATGACATATAATAGATGACTACTTTCAGTTAACAAGGGATGACCATTCTTGCATGAATGGTGGAGAGATATTTTTTAGTTAACAGAGAATGACTTGGACTCACCTTGGGCACCCAAGTTGGCTTCTTGGAGTTAACACTTTTGCATGCTAAGATATTTCAGAAGGATGAGTTAAGTAGTCCCATTCTTGGGTGCCTACTTTGAGGATAATATTTGAAGATATCTTCAGAATAAAGGTTGAGTTATGACTTTAGTTTGGGATGCCCAAATGGATGGAGGAGTTTTTTTGACATTGTTCTTCATGATAGAACTCTACTTGCAAAAGATAGGTGTAGGTTTTTGGTGATAAGCTTTGATCTTTGTAATTTTAACTCTTTGGAGTTTACAAGGTTTATTATTGCCTATTTATCTCAAGCAAGTTGAAGAGAGTTTGTAATAGATTTGAATGCAGGTTGTGAAGAAGAATTATTGAAGGAAAAATAAGCATCTCAAGCAAGGATTAGAATTATTGTAATCTTATTCTGAGATTAAATAACACATTTATTCTTAGTGAAGTTTTTTCCCAAAAGGGTTTCTCCATGGTATATGTTGTGTAACTTCTATCTTCTGGTCTTATTCTTCTACAATCTTCTATCTACTTCTACAAATGGTAAAATGAATCTAAACAAATAATCATCCACAAATAAATTGTAACAAAGAACACTTATTTAGATAGCTACAATAGTTTTACAAGTTCTAAAGCTACATAATTACCTCCATTTTCAACATTTGGTATTAGAGGTAATGGTTGGGGTAGAGTTTGGGATGCCTTTCTCTTAAAATTTTGAAGGTTTTTTTGGTTGTAGTGGGAGCTTTTACTATTGTGTTATTTTTGTTTTGGAAAATAAGTTCGTTACTATGAGTTTTAATTCTCATTTAGATATTGAAAGATTCAATCAATCTAATTATGAGATGTGGAAACTAAAAATGGAGGATCTCCTTGAAGAGAGAGATCAATGGTTAATTGTTGGTAATGAGACAAATTCACCTACAACGATGTTAGATGATGATTGGGACAAGCTTGATAAGAAGGTAAGAGGGACCATAAGATTATGTCTTGCTTATGTTGTTTTCTCATATGTTTGAAAAGAAACTACTGCATATAAACTATGGAAGAGAATAGGTGATATCTATCAAACCAAAAGTCTTACTAATAAGTTGTATCTGAAAAGGTAGTTGTATTCTTTAAAGATGAAAGATGGTGATTTTGTTGCAAATAATTTGAATCATTTTAATTTTATTATAATTCAATTAACATCTATAGATGTAAAGCTAGAAGATGAAGATAAATGCATATTGTTACTTTGTTCTTTACCAGAATCTTGGGAAAATCTAATTATTGCTAATAGTGGTAGTGGTGTAGATCTGAAGATGGACAATATAATTCCTACTCTCCTATCAAAGGAGATGAGGAGGAAGTCTAAAATGGATATCCAAGATGACTTGTTTGTAAAAAGTAGGCCTGAGAAAAAGAAACCTAAGGGAGACAAGGAAGGGAAGGGTAAGTTAGAAGGATGGAGTAAGGTAAAATGTTGGAAATGTGGTAAACCGGGACATGTGAAGAAGGATTGTAAGAACAAGAAAAATAGTTCTACATCAATTATTCTATAGAGGAATCCTCGAATTATGGTAATAATGCTTTGATCATTTCATGTAGCAATGTTAGTGATGACTCTTTTCTTGATGTTAAAGAGTGATCTTCATGAGGAGGATGGTAGTCATGATGCCATGTGTAGCTCATACCATAGTTCAGTGGGAGTTGTTGGCAGTGACGTGGATGCATAATTGGTAAGGTTATCTTCATGTGATTGGGGATATGGTTTTTTCTTTGTTTAGAGTGGTTTCTATTATTTCATGGTTTACTCTTGATTTTATATTAGAGTTTGGCATATGACATGTTCTCTTGAGATCAAGATGTATGTTATCGTGCATGTGATCTCCTAGGAGGAGATGGTTAGATCATGGATGCCATGTTTCTATTCAATATTGGAGCTTTGAAATTGATCTTGTGTAGTTCTCTTGTGTATTGGGTACAATAATCATTTGCTTGATTACTTCATGATAGTGCTATGTTGCATTTGGAGTTTGGCATGGATTGGTTGGTTATAGGTCCTCATAGATACTTGGAGAAATAGGTGAGGCTTGAGTTATCTTATTGTAAGAGATATATGTTGGAATGGTTACCTCTAAGAAAAGCTATTTTCAATAGAAAAGATCGAGAAGGGTATGTGCAAGATCATCATGGAAAAAATAGGCCCTTAATTGGCAAAAAATTTAGAAAAATCAGAATTAGGCAACTTGACATAAAAATTTGAACAAGTTATCTATATTATTTCAAAAATATTGTAAGAATATAATTTGTAGAAAATTGAATGTAGTTTCTAAACTACTAGGTTTATTTTTAAAAAAACAAAATCTATTTGATGAAAATTTAAAATTTCAATGCAGAGTACTTAAATTTCAAGGAAAAAATAAGAAGTAGGTGTCTGTCGACCACCCTAACCACAATAAAATGATAAAAAAATTTATAAGAATTTAGATATAAGTAGAGGAATCATGTCCCGATGTGACGCATTTTTTTTTTGCAATTTTTTTCCAAGTAAATAATTAATTATGATTTTTTTTTTATTACAACTTTTAAAAAAATATAAAAACTGTAATGACCACCTTAACTTGGTCAAAATTCATGAAATTCAAATTTATTTTTTAATCCTATAGTATACAAATCATAGAATGTGATGCATGTTTTGGATTCAAAAAAAATTATACCGTTTGAAAGCTATAAATGTTTTCAATCAACCTATCAATCAGGACTTTAGTCGTAATTCAAATAGAAAATAAATAATAATTATTTATTAAATTCAAAGTAAAGCATAATTTATATTGGTAGAAAGTTGAGAATCTTCTTTAAAAACCCTTTTCGTTTCATTAATTTTGGGTAAAACAAAAGTCATCAGCCACATACCCTACAAATACCCATCATATTGCCACTTTTTGGCCCATCATGATCCTGCAAATACCCAGAAGCCTACACCTTGGTTGAATGTGAGTTCAACACACTCATAGTTTCACATGCCTCCAAAGAGACAGTTTGGATATAGAGACTTGGGAAAGGTATTGGTTTTAATTGCAAGTAAGTTAAACTTGAATGTGATAGTTAGAGTGCTATGTGTTTAGCCAAAAATCCTATGTACCATGCTTGTACTAAGCATGTTGATGTTCAGTATCACTTTGTGTGAGAAATGGTTGCTCGAGTGGGAAGGTATTAATTGAGAAAGTTGACACTTTAATTAGTGTTGCAAATTATCTTATGAAACCAGTTCCTATAGATAAGTTCTCTTGGTTTTGATTATTAATCATTTTCTTGGAGCTTCATGATTATGCAGGTTGCATTTGAAGTCGAAATGGATTGATTAGTTGGTGCAGTAAGGTCATTGTCCTTGATCCCTATACTTGATTTATAATAATTATTCTTTGTTTAGAATAATTACAATGTATAATGTCAAGTGGCATAATGTTCAAAACATGATTCCATTTAATTGCACTCATAAAGTTATTTATTTCATGTATTTCCTAAGTCCTTGGAAAGTGTTCCCCAACACTAGGATTAGAAAGAGATTAATATTGAATGAAATAATCATGTTAATTAACATTTTTAATTAATTCTAAATGATAGGAGCATGTGAGGGTGTCCAAGATGAGTTCCTAAATAATAGGAGCACATGGGGCACCCACATGGAAGGTGGAACCCACCTTGAGTTAAGTTAATTGTTTGGAGAAAAGGATCAGTTCAGTTCAATTCAATTCAGTTTAGTTCAGTTTAGTTTAGTATCAGTTCAGTTTAGTTCAATTCAATTCAATTTAGTTATGGTTCAATTATCTTCAGTTGCATTTAGTTAGTTTCAAATGAATGCTAGGTGACTTCAGTTAACTTTGAATGCATGACTAATGACTTGAGTTGCATGACAAATAACAAATGACTACTTTCAATTAACAGGGGATGACCATTCTCGCATGAATGGTGGAGAGATATGTTTTTGTTAACAGAGAATGACTTGGACCCACCTTGGGCGCCCAAGTTGGCTTCTTGGAGTTAACAATTTTGTATGCTAATATATTTTAGAAGGCTGAGTTAAGTAGGCCCATTCTTGGGCACCTACTTTGAGGATAAGCTTTGAAGATATCTTTAGAATAAAGGTTGAGTTATGACTTCAGTTTGGAATGCCCAAATAGATGGAGGAGTTGATTTGACATTGTTCTTCGTGGTAGAACTCTACTTGCAAGAGATAGGCTTAGGTTTTTGGTGATAAGCTTTGAGCTTTATAATTGTAACTTGTTGAAGCTTACAAGGTTGATTATTTCTTTTTTATCTCAAGCAAGTTGAAGAGAGTTTGTATCAAATTTGAAGGCAGGTTGTGAAGAAGAATTGTTGAAGGCAAAAGAAGCATCTCAAGCAAGGATTGGAATTATTGTAATCTTATTGAGATTAAATAATACATTGATTCTTGGTGGAGTTATTTCCTAAAAGGGTTTCTCCACAGTATATGTTGTGTAACTTTTATCTTTTGGTCTTATTCTTCTACAATGTTCTTTCTACTTCTACAAATGGTAAAATGAATCTATACAGATAATCATCCACAAAGAAATTGTGACAAAGAGCACTTATTTAGTTCTACAGCTAGAATATTTTTACAAGTTCTAAAGCTACATAATTACCTCCATTTTCAATAGTTCTAGCAAAAAAATCACAGGAAATGCATATGCATTTTTTAAAAATGAGTACACACTTTGGTATGGGTACCCGAGCCTAAATCCAAATGCGTATGGGTTCACATTTGAGTATGCACCAACAAACACATACGTATTATAAAACACATATGTGTTATAACGTGTACACATTTTATAATTTGTACGTGTTATTGAAAGCTATATTTTTTAAATAAACAACTGTTACTTTCATTTTTAATAGGATTTTAGCCAACTAGGAGTGAAAATGGATTTTGTGTATGCATTACTAAGGGGTGAATTCAACCAAATTTTCCCTACCACCTCCTCTCATTGACACAACCAACCTCAGCGACCTCTAAGTTGGTTGAATTCTGCATTTTTTTGGCTTTATATCTTGTATTTTTTGTTTGAAATTATAATTTAGTTTTTATTTATTTTGTTTGTAATTAGGTTGAATAATTTATATTTTCTAAATTGTATTTGTAACCAAAATCATCAATCAAATAAAAACATTAAGTATTAAATTGAAAATGATAAAATCGTACCTAAATTAACTAGAATTTAACTTAAATTGGACACAAAACTTAGAAATCAAAACCCTAAACCCTAAGTTCTAAAAAAAATAGACCTAAAAACTAAAAACCTTAACCCTAGGAACTAAACCCTAAAACCTAAACCTAAAACCCTAAACCCTAAAACATAAACCTTAAACAACAAAACCTAAACCTTAAACCTAAAGAGGCTAAACCACAAAACCTAGGAATCTTCCATGTATCCAACACTATACACTAGCTAGTATCCTTAATCCCAAGGCCAATTAGGCCTTTGCACATTGGTTAGTATGATATTAGTCCATCATCCTTAATCCATAGAATGACAATGAAATTAAAATATATATAACATATCTATAAAATTACATTTAATTTCTCAATATAATAATGTAAAACTATTTCATATGCTTCATCTTTGTTTTTTAACAATTATAAATTACCTTAGTTTAAAATCATAGTACCAAGCTTTCTTTGTATTCTTACAAGTTTTATATTATTATAAAACTCTACAACACATTGATTATAACCACATTCACAAACTTGGTTGATTACATATCCTTTGGTTCCATGTATGTTAAACCCCTCTTAAGATCTATAATTAAGTAGGCATATAATTAATAATTATCACAATTTTTTTAAATACATGTCACATAATATTATTGAACTTAAGTTATCGAATTAGATGTATATATTATTTGTTAAAATTGCTATTAATGTTCATGATTTTTCTATGTTAGATAGAACCACACCCATGTCCTAGTCCTTAAATAGGTTTCCCATGTAGCCTAGTTTGATTAGTGTGACCTTGTTTGTGACTAATGTTAGCTCCCAAAATGTGCTTGCCTCTTTTGTACATGTTCATTGATTAAGGGGTTATATTAAAAAGTAAGAGGAGGCCTACTGTAAGTAGAAGTAATACTATTGAATTCCTTGATAATAGTTAATTCTTGTTTTCAATATGAAAAGATAGAAAATATGCCAAGAAAACATGAAAAAGGCTTAATCAACTAATATTACAACTAAAATTGAGACTAAGACTAATGTTACATGAATTTAAGTTTCTTATGAGTTTTTTAAGATAGTAATCAATGCTCCTAATTAATTTAGAATTATTCCCTTAAATAGATGCTCTAGACATGTGCATGTCTCATCAAGACTTATAAATATGTCTATCAAATATATAAAAACAAAACTTGAGAAACTTTTGAAATAGCCATGATTATCTTCTCAAACTAGTCAGTAAATATAGGCTAGTTAAGAAAAACAACTAGAAATTTATTTAGAAATTAAACCAAAACATCACCTTCCCAAAATCACATAATCATGAAATGCCAACAATAAATTATGATCAAGTAGCTCATTAAATTATACTCAATAAATTTATAATTCTTCCACTTTTCAAATCAATGTTTAGTAGGACCTTGATATTATTATTTAAAGATTTTAAATTAGCCATTGTGTTGAAATCAAAATTTGAGATAGAGTGAGAATTTAATCAAGGGTACACATGACTTTAATTGTATAATTTATTGTACATGTTGTAGGGGAGGTTGTAATTTTTTGTATAAATTCTACAACATAAATTAGTCTAAATTTTCATGCTTTGAATTTTTTAATGTTTTATATTGAATGTGTCTTCAAATGACATGCATTTTGAATTTTTGCATGTTCAATGTGATTTTTAGTTCAAATTGTGTACATTATTTAATTAGTTTTTTGATATATGTTTTTTAATTGTTTAACATGTAGTTGTCATATCATCAGATGGAGCCTAAATTTAATATAGAGGATTTCATACCTACTGACCAGTATGAAAATCCCATACATCCACAATCTCCATCATGACAAAACCCCATGATGCCTCCACCCTCTCTACCTAATAACCCCCCATGCCCTGCATTAGATCAAAATCAGGTAAGAGAGAGCATTTAAGAGAAAACCTAAATATGATTCAAGAAAATATACATTTAATAAAAAATGAGCCTAACCTTTCCCCCCCATCTTGCACGATTTGCATCTTCGATGCAAACTGTTGTTGATTTTGTTCAATCCATTTATGTGGACCTAGATAGTTTCCATTGATGGAGAGAAGAGAGGAGACAGTTCTACATAGATGGGTTGTCTTATTAAAAAAATACATGACCTTCATATTACCAAACAAGCCATTTTCCAACATTTCTTTATCCCCCAAACAAACGAACCAATTCCACCTACTAAAAAATGAATTTCAAAATTAAATAGTGTAGGCACCTAGAAATAGCTGCACATTTTTGGGATAGATGGTGGATGGTGTTTGATACTCCACTACACGAAAATTGTGAGGTGCTCCTTTACTTTTTGAGAAAGTTATGGGATGAGTTTGAGTTGGGAAAAAAACCCAACTATTTTGATATGATATCATTTCAGGGAGTTGGGTGTGGCATTCCCCAACATAGATTAGGAGCACTTGTCAATCCTTAGTGACATGCTTCTATTTGTCTGATTGTTGTTCCTCTATCTCCTAGTGTTCCCACTACATTTTACCAGCAAAAAATGTTGTCAACATTAGGAGCATTGAGTTCTCTTTCAAGAGATCTCACTCATTAGACTACACACATGGTAGTTGAAGTGGGTAGTAGAGAGCATGGAGGCTCAAGCTATGGGCATACTTAGGCATCCACTTCAAGTGACCCACATGCATCTGGGACAAAGTCATTTATGAATTTACTATTATTTGAGGATCATCCTACACATGTCTGTACATATTTTGAAAGGAACATTTTAATTTGTTTGAAATGTGCAAAATTCACGTAAATAATAACATTAAATTACATTTATAATATAATATTAATTCAAGAAGTGTTTTGTGTAGATGCATGATCAGACGGGGCCTGAATCTCAATATGATCATGTCTATTTTTCAAGTGTTGTAGAATTGGGCACACCCTTTGGTTAGGTAAACCAATATATATTTTAATTTATGTGGACATATCTAATTTAATTTGAATTTTGGGTATGTACAGGATCATCATGGAAAAAACAGGCCCTTAAGTGGCAAAAAATTCAGAAAAATTAGAGTTCGGCAACTTGAAATAAAAATTTGAATAAGTTATCTATATTATTTCAAAAAATATGTAAGAATAGACTCAGTAGAAAATTGAATGTAGTTTCTAAACTACTAGGTTTATTTTTAAAAATAAAAATTTATTTGGTAAAAATTTGAAATTTCAATGTAGTAGTACTTAAATTTCAGGGAAAAAATAAGGTGTATGTCTAACCACCCTAACCATAGGCTATGTGTAGGATCATCATGGAAAAAAAGCCCTTAAGTGGCAAAAAAATCAGAAAAATTAGAGTTAGGAAACTTGACATAAAAATTGAATAAGTTATCTATATTCAAAAATATGTAAGAATAGAATTTGTAGCAAATTGAATGTAATTTCTAAACTACTAGGTTTTTTTTATTTTTTAAATCTATTTGGTGAAAATTTGAAATTTCAATACAAGTAGTACTTAAATTTCGTGGAAAAAAGAAGTAGGTGTCTGTCTAACCACCTAACCACAATAAAATGAAAATATTTTTATAAGATTTTAGATATAAGTAGAGGACTCATGTCCCAATGTGATGCATATTTTTTATAATTTGTTTCCAAGTAAATAATTAATTATGAATTTTTTATTACAAATTTTAAAAAATATAAAAAACTCGTATGTCCGACCACCTTAACTTGGTCAAAAATTAATGTAATTCAATTATTTCTTTTTTTAATCCTATAGTATGCAAATCATAGAATGTGATGCATGTTTTGGATTCAAAAAATGTGACACCATTTGAAAGCTATAGATGTTTTTCAATCAGTCTATGAATCAGGACTTTAGTAGTAATTTGAATAGAAAATGAATAATAATTACTTATTAAATTCAAAGTAAAGCATAATTTATTTTGGTGGAATGCTAAGAATCTCCTTTAAAAACCCTTTTTATTTCATCAATTTTGGGTAAAAAAAAGTCGTCAGCCACATACCCATCATATTGCCACTTTTTGGCCCATCATGATCCTGCACATACCCCACAATAAAATGATAATAATTTTTTATAAGATTTTAGATATAAGTAGAGGACTCATGTCCTGATGTGATGGATATTTTAGTGTAATTTTTTTCCAAGTAAATAATAATCATGAAATTTTTATTAAAACTTTTAAAAATATAAAAACTCCTATGTCTGACCACCTTAACTTGGTCAAAAATTCATGAAATTCATTTCTTTTTTTTTAATCCTATAGTATATGAAGCATAAAATCTGATGCATGTTTTAGATTCAAAAAATGTGATGTCGTTTGAAAGCTATAGATGTTTTTCAATCAGCCTATCAATCAAGACTTTAGTTGTAATTCAAATAGAAAATGAATAATAATTATTTATTAAATTCAAAGTAAGGCATAATTTATATTGGTGGAAATTTGAGAATCTCCTTGAAAAACCCTTTTTGTTTCATCAATTTTGGGTAAGAAAAAAGTTATCAGCCACATACCCTACAAATACCTATCATATCGCCACTTTTTGGCCCATCATGATCCTGCACATACCCTTTGTAGAAATGTGTGAAATGATATATTGTATCTAGATGCAAGGAG
Organism: Sequoia sempervirens; assembly: GCA_007258455.2. Lineage (NCBI taxonomy): Eukaryota > Viridiplantae > Streptophyta > Pinopsida > Cupressales > Cupressaceae > Sequoia > Sequoia sempervirens. Next base: position 244,255,138 of record VDFB02105785.1, on the reverse strand, counting down.
GTCTTGAAATACCCATGACGGACCAACCACAAGTTGTGGTGAGTGATCCTAAGTCATCATTAGCTATCCATGGGTCATCTCAAGTGTGTGCTTTCAAAAGTTTGTTAAGTTTAAAATAAATACACATCATATCTAATTTAATATGAATTTGTACACATTTGTGAATGATCTTTAAATTATTGTAACTATATATAGGGAGGTCATGTGATACCCATGGAAATCACTCTTGAGTCATCATCGACTTTTATGCATGGGAAATCTCAGATGTGCGATCATGAGGTCACATCATTCGAGGTTGTAAAATTAACTAAATCTCCTATACAATTTCTAGGTATTTTAAATACATATTCGATGTTCTAACTTATTGTTTTCTTTATTTGAATATGCAACAATTAGTAGATCAATTATTTGGACCTCCTCAATTGAAAGATATACTACCCATTGAACAAAATGTGCCAGTAGATTCACATGATCATATGGTAATTTATGCATAATAAAAATAATTTTTACTATATTTACTAGATATTTAATTAAATTTATTTTTATCAAGTTTATATGTTAAATTAAAAAAAAAATTCTAAATAATTTTATCTAATTTCAAGTTTCTTGTACTCTTCTACAGCATGACACATGTACATCTAGTGCACATGGAGCAAAGAGGAGACTTGATTTGACTAATTTCCCTGATAGTTAGATGGTTTTGTTTTATGGACTATAGACCTAGTTTTATTTATATATACATGTTGGACTTGACATATACATTTTGAACATTTTATTTCATGGACCATTTCACATACATTATATTGATTAATATGATCATGTTTGTGTTTATTTATATTAGTTCACTTTAATATGATGATTATATGCACTCATGTATGTATATATATTTTATCTAATTTTCAAGTAATATGCACTATATAAATTCTTATCTAGAATCAAATTTCATATATATATTTACATGCCATTGTTGAATTAAATTTATACATGTCTTAAAATGATTAACATTCCAATTTCAATAATTTATCACATGGTTAGGTAACAAATTAAAACATTCCTTAAATAGTTTAGATCATACTCATAATAAAGTAAGGGCAAGTAATTTTAACTATTTTCTAATTCTAGCAAATATTTGAATCACTAAACAAAAATTTATCTCCTTTTATGTATAAAATGTATAATCTATACAATTTAACAATTATATAAAATATGGTAAATATAAGGCACAATTTGTATAAGATAAAATTGGAACAAGATATTTAAAAAGTGACTAATAAGTTCATTGAAGTTCTTACATCAAACAAACATATACAATGTTTATTGATGTTTAATACAACTATATAACATGATGAAACACATGTGCATGTAAATACAATTAAAGCTTATCAACTTTTAGCTCAAGACCACAAATTGATATTTACATAATCTACATGATAATTTTTTTTTATAGTGACAATCACATGGTAGACCGACTTGATGAGAACCTGAAAAAATAATTAATGTAAGTAAAGTAACTATATTTTTTATGAGTCATTAACTAAATAATTCATGAAAGAAAAGAGAAATACATACTAAAGGTTACAAAATTGGATCTTATAAATTCTTACAAATTCAAGTGATCTTTTCCATAGGATGGATTAAGGGAACCTAAGAGGATATAGCTTAAGGGGTCCTAAGAGAATTCCTTAAGGGGAGTTAAGAGAATGAATTAAAGGGATGCAAGAGGGTGGATTAAGGGGAGTTAATAGAATTACTTAAAGGGGTGCAAGAGGGTGGACTAAGGGGAGTTAAGAGAATGACTTAAAGGGATGCAAGAGGGTGGATTAAGGGGATGCATCTCATGAACCCTAGGATATGAATCCTAAATACTTAACCCTAGGATGTGGCTTAATGGGTCCTAAGAGGATGGATTAAGGGGAATTAAGAGAGTGACTTAAGGGATGCAAGATGGTGGATTAAGGGGATATGACTTAAGGGTCCTTTAAGAGGATGGATAAAGGGGAGTTAAGATATTAACCCTAAACCCTTAACCTGTATAGATTTGTTATTTCAAGCATCTCATGGACCCTAGGATATGAATTCTAAACCCTTAACCCTATGACCTAAATCCTAGGATATGAACCCTAAACGCTTAACCCATATAGATTTGTTATTATAAGCATCTCATGAACCCTAGGATATGAATCCTAAATCATTAACCCTAGGACCTAAAGCCTAGGAGATGAACCCTAAACCCTTAACCCATATATATTTGTTATTCTAAGAATCTCATGAACCCTAAGATATGAATCCTAAACCCTTAACCTAAGGACCTAAATCCTAGGAGATGAAACCTAAACCCTTAACCCATATATAGATTTGTAATTTTAAGAATCTCATGAAGTTTCCTAAGATATTAATCTTAAACCCTTAACCCTAGGACCTAAATCCAAAACCCTTAATGCATATATATTTTTCATTCTAAGCATCTCATGAACCCTAGTCCACATGAATCCTAAACACTTAACCCTAGGACCTAAAGCCTAGGAGATGAACCCTAAATCCTTAACCCATATATATTTGTTATTCTAAGCATCTCATGAACCCTAGTCCATATGAATCCTAAACCCTTAACCCTTTTACCTAAAATATATTAAGGGTAGCTATGAGGATATGGATTAAGGGGTATTGAGAGGATGGCTTAAGAGGATTTGAGAGAGTGATTTAAGGGGATGCAAGAGGATGGATTAAGGGTAGATTATGAGGATATGACTTAAGGGGTCCTAAGAGGATGGCTTAAGGGGAGTTGAGAGAGTGACTTAAGGGGATACAAGATGATGGATTAAGGGTAGATACATGGATATGGCTTAAGGGGAGTTGAGAGAGTGACTTAAGGGGATGCAAGAGGATGGATTAAGGGTAGAGATGAGGATATGCCTTAAGGGGTACTAAGAGGATAGCTTAAGGAGAGTTGATAGATTGACTTAAGGGGATGCAAGAGGATGGATTAAGGGTAGATACAAAGATATGGCTTAAGGGGTCTTAAGAGGATGGCTTAAGGGGAGTTGAGAGAGTGACTTAAGGGGATGCAATAGGATGGATTAAGGGTAGATATGAAGATATGGCTTAAGGGGTCCTAAGAGGATGGCTAAAGGGGAGTTGAGAGAGTGAATCTAGGGGATGCAAGATGATGGATTAAGGGTAGATATGAGGATATGGATTAAGGGGTCCTAAGAGGATGGCTTAAGGGGAGTTGAGAGAGTGACTTAAGTGGATGCAAGAGGATGAATTAAAGGTAGATATGAGGATATGGATTAAGGGGTTCTAAGAGAATGGTTTATGGGAAATGAAATTAATTATAAAAATTTTATAAAATGATAACAAATTATGCGGTTTTATATTTTGACTATAAATTAAAAGTATCTAGAACTATATGTAGTTACTTGTCTCTAGATTTGAATTCCATTGTCATATATATGCATGTCTTCTCTTTTTTGTAACGCATCTAGTTTTGGGAGACCTAGAACAAAAAATGATTTAAAGCTATAATTAGGAAATGACTAAAGACTAACATATATATAGACATGTCTATGTGATTAATTATTTTAACTATAGATATAGACTATCAATTAAATATATATACTTGCCTATATTTATTTACTTTGTTGTACCATTTGCATCCTCTCTCTTTTGTAATGCTTCTATGATTGTCTCAAGATTGTCTATTGCAAGTTTCCATAACACTTTATTAACAGGCTTCCCTTGATATCTAACTAGTTTAATATTGGTTGCCAAAATCAAATGTGAGTAATGTATAATCTTCTTGTGTCTTTCATAGTCTTCAAATGTAGGCAAGACATTCTTTCTTATTAGATATTTTTGAATCTAGGTGCCAACAACAACCATAGAACTAGTTGGTTACTCAAATTTTTCATCATCCACTCTAGGATGTACTAGTTAATTTATGTTTTCTCTCAACACATCTATCCAACCAATACTTTGTCTCCTCTTCATTCCCCTCAGGTGCAATAACAACATACACATGTCCTACAAAAAAATTAATTCTATAAAGAGTGACATGTATTTAATTCATATATAAACATGCATACATATAAAATTCAATTCAATTTAATGAACCTTCTTGTACAAGGTCCAAAACACAATCATAATCATTTTATGCAAACACTTGATTATCTTCAATTATCATTCCATGTTGTTCATGTGTCGATGTAAGTTTCAAGGCTCTTTGTTTCAATTCTTTGACCCATTCTATATTTCTCATGCCTCCCAGTCACCTACAATACAAAATTGATAGAAACATGCAAGCTCCCTTGTCCATATTATCCATGTGTTTCCATTTGAACTCTTAAACGAATGTCATTTTTTAGATCCATTAATTGTTTCACAATATTGTCAAGTAAGAATATCATTTTCTTCAACTAATTGAAAGGTGGAAAATTGTTGGCTTTTCCACTCTTAGGGTTTAGGACCTAGAAAGGAAAATTTTCACTAACTTTTACTCAAGAACAAACCCATAAGATCTCAATGTAAAAGAGAGAGAGATATCTTGCAAGAGGGCTATCATAGGAGATAAATATGATCTAATAAGGGGTTCACCACCAATTTTATACTTGGAAAAGATAATGAAATGTAAGATGTAATGAAAAACCCTAATTAAATGTAAACACTAAATGACCTAGGAAAGTGAATGAAGCAACGTAGAAAACTGAAGGTAGGAAGGTGTGCACCTAGGAATCTAGAAATGACTAGATGGAGGTCTGAAACACTAGAAATTTCAACTTTAATGTTGACTAGGACTCATTCACCAACCTAGGAGAATCAGTCTAGTTTCTAGAAAACTATGCAGGAATAGGAATTTTCCAAATGGGTATCTGAATTTGCAAAAACCTAAAATTTGACTGGAACTAGGACTCATTCGCCATAAGTGGTGAATCAGTCTAGTTGGGATTTTCTGAAACTTCAAAGGCTGATCCTACTCTTCTTTGTTTTTTATGTTCTTCCTAAGTGATTTCCTAATCCAAAACCCTAATTTCCAACCTGTAGGTCTTGTCCAATGTTCTCCAAGGCTTGATGACAACTTTGACAACTTTAAACTCTTGACAACTTTTTTCCAATCTTGCTTCCTAGGAAATCTAAACCTAGACCAAACCCTAGCAATAAAGTGTTGCAAATATGCTTGATATGGTTGTAATGGATGTAGATATTGAATGAAACACTTGCTTGAATCATAAACCCTACATCATAATTGTTAGCACAATAACAAACATGATACATGAAATATTTGACATGATGATTGATGCTTGAATGCTACTCTAAAATGATTGATAATCTTCCCTTGAATGCTCTTGAATGCTCTTGTAAATGTTTGTGAACTCAAATTTTCTATAAGATTGCTCATTCAACTTGCTAGGTGTAAAATGAATGAAAGAAACTTGTATTTATGCTCAATTATGCAAGAATTCCTCAAATTACAACACTAAAAGCCAACATCAGATCTAGGAGAATAAAATTCCACTAGAAATTTCAATTAATTTTAAGTTTGGGCCACACAAGACTCATTTTCCCAAGGTGGCGAATGAGTCCCACTAGGCTTAATTTTTGGGACAAATTTTTAAAATGCCTAGAAAAGTGTGAAACTAGGTTCGGGACCAAAAGATCTAGGTGGGACTCTTTTGCCCAAGGTGGAAGATGAGTCCCAAATCACTAAATATGGGCCATTCAAACCTAAAATACCTGAATTACAATTGCCTAATGATTAGTGTTGGGATTGTCCTCAAAATGATGCAATTAATGAGGCTTGTGGATGCAAAATAGGGCCAATTAAAGCATAAGAAAGCCCAATTATTAATGAAAAGCCTAGAAAAGTGTGAGAGTATGTTATAACACTTTAGAACACTTAAAATATGGTAAGATTAAGGATTATTTTGATTAAAAAGAGGTTTATTATGTTAAATTAATTAATAAAACATTAGAAAAGTGTGAAAGTGTGTTACAACACTTTAGCAAGGTTCCATTTAAATCCATTAGTTCATAAGGGCCCAAGACTTAATGTGAATGTGTCAACCACATTACAACACTTAATCAAGTAAAAATTAAGCTCAAACTCAAAAGGAGGGCCCAAACAAGTGTGACCTTGATGACATTTTTCAACACTACATTTAGCCCCCACTTTAGTGAGAGGATGAACTTGCTTCAAACTCACAATAAAGTAGACAAACACACATCAAGAGGGGTTGAAGAGAACCAATGACAATAAGATGGGATGACAATGATCAAGGGGGGTGGTCAAGCCCCCAAGATCAAGATCCCATGACAACCAATATAGGCACAAAAGAACACACATGAAAGTGATATAAATAGTAACAATAAAGCACAAGCATACACTGTCAAAGACAAAAGAAGAGAAAAAGGTAAAAGATAAAAGATAGTCAGATCAAGCTTTGACCATTTTTCCATCACGAAGTGGATCAGATCTAGGTTGTTTGTCTAAAAAAATGCATAATCACTTCGAGGCAATGAAACTCCTAGTTTTCCATTGGGTGAGAAGTCCTAAAAGGTGAGACACATACACTCATGGCTGGTATGCACTCACACACACATGCAAGTGGCTATGAGGAAAGTCATGCCTCGATTGGGCTTCCTACTCAAACCTTACCAAAGTTATACCTCCTGATAACTTTAATAAGGTGCCATGAAAAAATGGTTTTTGAGCTTCATGAGACAAGAAAAACTTTGTATGCTTAGAACTCATGAACAAACAAGATAGCTCCATAGGCATGCAAGCTATGTTATGCAAGATGGCCATATAAATGCAAAATACAAATTGTAAAAATGTAAAGAATGTTCAAAGGATTCTTGCTTAGTTCATGCGAGGTCTTTAACTCGGGGAACATTTTTCCTAATGTCTTCAAGAGAGGACCAATTAAAGAATAGAAAATTTGCAACTTAGGGGATGCAGTGTGTCACATCAAGCCACTAAGAGGAATGCAATATGCTAAGAGAGATCATGCTCTTGAAATACATCACAGGTCTAATGTCATCTAAAAATAAAAAATGCATCGTATAAAGTAAGAAGGTTGCACTATGAACCATGAAATAGAAAAATGCAAAAGAATAATGTCAATGTATGCCCCCACTTTAAAGAAATTTCTAAACACCATGTTGTGAGCAATTACTTTAAAGTAGCAAATGATAAATGCAAACAAGGAAGACATGAGAGATAACTTGGAAATCCCTATGCTAAGTCATATGTTTCCAAGTAAAGTTGCATCATGCAAAAGAAAAGGAAAAGATAGGGGTTTCCCCAAAAAATGAAAATCCAAACACATAAGGGATCTATGGATTTGGGGTTGGTATGTTTCTTGCTGCAATGTTTTTAAGAGAGAGCTCAAAACTATCATCATTCCCAAAATACACATAGAACTGGAAGAATGACACAAAAAGAGAAAAAACAAAGAAAAATATTTCGGGTCAACATGGAAGAGACATGAATGTCTCAATGCCTTGTGTCATACCTAAAAGGAAAACAAAAGACAAATGAAAAAAAAAAGATAAAGAAAAGGAAAAGGAAAGGCCTTTTGGGTCTACATGGAAGAGACATGGGTGTCTCAACATCTAGCATCATCCCTAAAAGGAAAACACAAGACAAATGAAAAAAATGATAAATAAAAGGCAAAGGAAAATCCTTTTGGGTTAACATGGAAGAGACAAGAGTGTCTTGACTCATTGCATCATCCCCAAAAGGAAAACACAAGAAAAATGAAAAATAAATAAAAAGTGCAAAGTAAAGGGATTTGCGACATAGAGAAGAATGAAGGTACGAATGGAGGAATGTCACAAAGAGAGAGAGAGAGAGAGCATCAAACAAAACATCATGGGGGATCACATTATGCACGTGCAATCACATAAAAGAAAAAGAAATAATGCAAAATACTAGTAAGGCACAAGAAAGTCAACCTAAAGTAGGTCATTCACCTCCCAATCATGTTCATTATATACCAGAGGTAGACAACTAGCCAAAGGTACAATAGCAAGTGTCAATCTAGGATTTGTACCAAGTTCAACACTCTTTGTAGGAGATTTTTCATCTAAGCTCGTGGAAGAGGAAAACAATGTATTCAATTCATTATGCACCTCTTCGTCAGTTTTAGCAACCTTTTCATCATCATCTAAGTTAAACACAACATGAGGTTGAAGGATAATTTTCAAGGAATATTTCAACTCTTGTTGTGGTTGTTGTATTGGATTTTTCTTTTTGGGGTAGGTTAGAGTCATCATGCATTGCTTCATTCAAGTTTGGATCTTGATTTTCTTTGTTTAATTCTTTATGTATCCTGTAAGCAATGGCACAATATCTACACCTACACTCTCTAGCTCCTCTATTTCTTTTAGTTTTATTTTCAAGTTGTGTTTGTGTAGGAGCGCGTTGATCAACCATAGGTTTCTTTTCTTCCCTGAGGGGAGGAACAGAAGGAACCACAGGAGGTTGTTCAACCACTTTCTCTTTGACATTGTAAACTTGCTTTATTCTAGGAGGTGTGACGGTGTTTTTTTATTATCTCTTGGTATTTTTTAGGAGGTAGGTGAAGTTTTTGTCTTAGGTTGGTCTTGGTTGTTTGGAATTTCTTTAGGTTCAAGCATGGTTTCTTCAAGGATAATAGGCTCGGTGATGGATGGAGACATGTTTCAGATGGATAGTTCTACTATTTTCTTTTCCTTGAACTTTTGATAGGACAAGAAAAAGAAATATTCTCATGGTTTTATAGGTTCCATAGGCTCGGGCCAAAAGAAATCTAAGGAAAATTTTCCTCTGGAGCATATAGGGTTAAAGCCACTATGGTGGACAGTGAATATTTCATTTTCAAAGGGAAAATTTAAGCACTTATGTGCAACCGAAGGGACAACTTTCATGGAGTTAAGCCATGGATGGCCTAGCTTCACATGAAATTGGTCCTACTATGGGATGAGGGAGAATGAGACATCTAATATTTTTGGTCCTATTTGTAAGGGAAGAGTGATCGGTCCCATTGTAGAGAAATCAAAACCATTATGCATCTTGATCCATGCTTTCAGTTTATCATATATATCTTGATAGAGCTCATGCAAAAGTAAGAATTCCTTAGTGATCACATTCTCTTCACATGCAGGATCTACTAGTATCCCAATAGTGGGCTAGTCATAGATATGGCCTGCTATGTAAAGAGGACCATCAGGTGCATGTTTAAGTATATCCTTAGAGGTGAAATCAATTTGAAGTTGATTTTTAGTTTGGCTCTTACGAGGAATGACATCTATCACTCATACCATGCCATCCATAGGATCATTTTCTATAGAATGATGAATAGAATCATTTTTATCATTATCTGTATCAAAATTCATCACATCATTCTTTATAGTTTTGATGGCTTTGAAAAATGAAATGTTATGTTTTGGCATGCGGTTGGTGAAAATTTGCAAGTTCTAGTTAGGAGGGGAAATGAACTTATTTCCTTGATCACTAACACCTCTAATGAAAAGACAACTAGAATCAATGATGTCTTGCATAAGATGTTAAAGATGCTTACAATGTTCCATATTATGTCAATTTTGTCGGTGATAGTGGCAATAATAATTTGATCTAAAGCTTGGGGGTAAAGGCTTATTAGGATAGGGTTTTTTAATGGGAGGAAAGGTAATCATTTATTATTCTAAAAGTTGGGTCATCATGTTATGAAGGGTATTGAGTAAGGGAGTGAATTGTGTTTTTAGATCCCCATAGCTAAAGGGTATCATGGCTTTAACAACATCCACTTGGTTATTGGTATTTTGAGTTATTTGTTGAGTGCGATTGAATTGAAGGAACCATTTGTTCTATTTTCTAAATGGTTGAGATTTGTTTTGGTTTTCGGGCTCAGATTTCTCAATTCAGCTAGAAGTGGACTTTGTATCTCAACTACTAACCAGATTTTGATAATCACAAAGGTCAATACACAAGTGCATGAAGGATGGGAATTTCATCATGGTGAGCTTGTCTTGAATCTTTCTTTGAAAATTTTCTATGAACATCATTTGAAGGTGAGGGTCGGGGACCTTGACATCGATTTGAGAATAAAGCGATTGATAGCATGAGATAAAGTTAGTTATCTTTTCTTCTTCTTTTTTCTAACATATCATCAAATCTTTTGAGGTCATCTTAGGAGTCATATGCACTTGGAAATGGTTTACAAATTCCTCAACCAGTTCATTGAATGAGTTGATAGTTGTTCGTTCAAGAGGAGAACCGTTCCAAGGTAATATATTTCAAGGACCAAGGAAAAAGATTAGCTAGGATTTTATCATCAAGAAAAAATTCACTACATAAGGTATTATAAGCATTAACATGGTTAGAAAGATCTCCCTTTGCTCCATATTTCTCAAATCTAGGCACCTCTACACCTTGTGGCATAAATTTTCACAATATATCCAAGGACAATGGACTGATTTTGACATAATATATTGGTGGACCATTTTGATTTTAATTGATGGTGGAAATCTATTTTTGAAAGGATGAAATTGTTTGGAAGAGTTGGGTTATGATAGGTTCATTGTTTGTCTTATGAGATGGAAGTGAAAATGGTGGAGTGTATTTGTTTGAAGGAAAAGTGAATGGAATGCTTATAGGTGGTAAAGTGGTAGGAGACATGACATGTGATGCCATATAGGAACTAGGGATGCTAGCAAGAATACCCAAGGAAGGAATCACATTACTAGTTTGCTGCATTATTATTATAAGTTGAGGATTGGTATACTTAGGTATTGAGGCAATTATTGTATGAGGAGGAATGTGAATTCCTCCTTGGATTGTGGCATTGCTTGTTGTTAAATGACAAGAAGTGGTTGAGGTGAAATGTTTTCCAAAGATTTGAACTATGTTTTTCACAAGGTCAAGGCCATCTTCACTTTCAAGCATGCGATGAATGTTATCTATAGTAGGGATGGAAGTAGTTGAGATGTTGTCATTTTGTACTTGATGTTGTAATTTTTCTAGGTCCTCATGAATTTGAATTATGTTTTCTTCTAGGACACTATCATTCCTTGTTTCAACTTGCATCACACTACTTGAAGGCAAGGAGTTGTTGAGGGTATGGTCCATACCTAGTGTACTAGTGTCAATACTAGGCTCGTGAAAGAGCTAGAAAACCAAAGATCTACAATGATTGTTCTATCATGGGATAACATGATTCTTGAACTTCATCTCACTATAGTTTAGCAATAAGACACCAAATACTCATACAAGGGCTACTAAATGCTAGATGAATGCAAATGCAATATAAACTAAGAAAAATGAAATGCTTATAACGAAAATTTTGTAAAATGAAATAGAAAGGGAATAACAAAAAATAGAAACTCATAAACTAAACTTTGAATGCTAGAAAATGTAGTATACAATGTGCAAAGGGAATGATTCACCCAAGGTAATAAATGAGTCCCAATAGGGATTTTTTTCAAAATTTTCAAAAAAATTCAATTGAATTTTATTCTTTTTATGTTGTATATATGATCTAGATCCTAAGTGAAAATTTAGATTATGTATTATTTTTCATAAAATGAGATGAAAAAATCCAAGCTATATTATCTTTCACTAATGTAAAATTTGAAACTCTAAAATGCCAATTAACTAATGTAAATCCTAATGCAATGTTAATGCAAGCAAGATCTAGGATGATAATTCACTCCAAATTAGCATTATGATGTTCTAAATGCAGGTTCACCAAAAAGAAAGGTGGAAAATTGTTGGTGTTTCCTCTTACAGTTTAGGACCTAGAAAGGAAAATTTTCAATAATTTTCACTCAAGAAGAAACCCTTGAGATCTTAATGAAAAAGAGAGAGAGAGAGAGAGAGAGAGAGAGATCTCGAAAGATTTAGACTTGGAAAAGATAATGAAATGAAAGATGTAATGAAAAACCCTAATTGAATGCAAAGTAACACTAAATGACCTAAGAAAGTGAATGAAACATCACAAAAAATTGAAGACAAGAAAGTGTGCACTTTGGAATCTAGAAATGACTAGATGGAGGTCTAGAACACTATAAATTTTGAATTTAATGTTGAATGGGACTCACTCACCAAGCTGGGTGAATTAGTCCAGTTTCTAGAAAACTATGTAGGAACATGAATCTACTAAATGGGTATTCGAATCTACAAAAACCTAAAAATTGACTGGAACTAGGACTCATTCACCAGAAGTGGTGAATCAATCTAGTTGGGTTTTTCTAAAACTTTAAAGGTTGATCTTGCTCTTCTTTGTCTGCTCTATTCTTCCTAAGTGATTTCTAGATCCAAAACCCTAATTTGCAACCTATAGGTCTTCTCCAATGTTCTCCAAGGCTTGATGAAAACTTTTTTCCAATCTTGCTCCCTAGGAAATCTACAACCTAGACCAAAACCTGGCAATAAAGTGATGCAAATATGCTTGAGATGGCTATAATGGATGTAGATCTTGATTCTTGCTTTGAATGATGTTCATCTTGAATGAAACACTTGCTTAAATCATAAACCCTACATCACAATAACAAACATGATGCATGAAATCTTTGACGTGATGATTGATACTTGAATTTTTCTCTAAAACGCTTGATAATCTGCCCTTGAATGCTGTTGAATGCTCTTGTAAATTCTTGTGAACTTAAACTTGCTATAAGAATTCTCATTCAACTTGCTAGGTATAAAATGAATGAAATAAACTTGTATTTATACTCAATTATGCAAGAATTCTTGAAATTACAACACTACAAGCTGGCATCAAATCTAGGAGAATAAAATCCTACCAAAATTTTGAATTAATTTTGATTTTAGGTCACACGAGACTCATTTACCCAAGGTAGTGAATGAGTCCCACAGGCTTAATTTTGTTTTTTTTTTTTAAATGCCTAGAAATGTGTGAAACCATGTTTGGGACCTAAACCATAGATTTTTCGCACCAAAAGACTCCCTAACTCTTCTAGGGTTTTTCACCTAAAAGGAGAGAGGTAGGCCAAAAATGCTAACTAGGTTCATTCAAATTATGTAATGTAGGATGTTATTTAGTCTAAATGAGATAAAATAAGTGCAATTTACTAACCTATATGACTAATTATGTATGCAAAACTTGAGATTTATACTAAGATTGAAAACACAATGTGATATGCAAACAAAGAGCTATGAATGAATAAATGCAGAATAGAAAGAAATGAGCTCAATCATTGTGCAATTGGAGGTTTGATGAAGATTCTGGAATGATTTGAATGTAATCTAGGATTGTAAAAAATTTCCAGTGGGACTCATTCGCCTAGGGTAACAAATTAGTCCTGGTTCTGATGAAAACTGTTGGGAATAGGTTTCTAAGTGTTAGAATCAAGAATCTAACAAAACTTAGATTTCTAGCCTTAAGGTGGGACTCATTCACCACTGGTGGTGAATTAGTTCTCTCCCAAAATTCTAATAAATCAGGAGACAACTCTGCAACACAAGATCTAAAGATGTCTACTTGTCGGGTTGCCAAAGTCAATTACGCATGAAACAAACAAAATACCTTCTCCAAGCTTGAAAGTATGGTTGAATTGACTTAAAGCACCTAGTTGACTTGTTGACCACTCTTGAACACCTAAATTCTTGTTAAATCTACATACAAAGGTCCGCAAACACACATGCAAGAGGGAAAAAATGGTTGAGGGTTAGAAAATATGGGTTTTCCTTGGTCAAACCCTTAATGAAACAATGAAATGCAAGAGAATGATAAAAAAATAACATACAAATGCTATCAACTTACCAAAACCTTGTTGAAGAAAATCTAAATTTGTGTCAATGGATGCTCCAAAAATACTTGATGAATGCTTGATTTGATGTTGTAAGATACTCGAATGCTTTCAGATTGCTTGAATGTGATGTGAGAATGTTGGAGATGTAAAATGAGGTGAAAATCACTTATTTATACAATCATGTGCCTTTGTAACCCATTGATACCTCGTCATAGGCTGACATCAAGTGATTTTGAATCAAAACCTAAAAGGAAATTTAAAATATTTTGAATTTGGACCAAGGGGGGAGTCATTCACCATCCATGGTGAATGGGTCCCACCTAGGACCTGAAAATGGGTGTTGGGAATTAAGTCATGTTTAATGTTATTTTTCGGGTTTACATTAAAAAATGCACTTAATTAAAGCTTATAAATGCATAAAGGGGTCAAATAAAGAAGAAGAAGAAAGGTGTAAATAGTTAAATTGTGCTTAGAAGAGCATGAAATATTGTTACAATACTTTACAACACTTCAAAATAGGACTTGATAAGTGATGAAAAGCTGATTTTTAGGTGAATTGTAATGAATAGAGTCTAGAAGAGTGTAGAAATGCTTTACAAAACTTCATAACACCTTCACAAGATGTCATTATTTGAATTTTGGTACCTAAATATGCATGTTCAAGACATATTACAACATAAAATCACAAAAAAAAAAGACCAAACATCATGAAACAAGACCTAAAAGGCCATGAAAATGATGAGGGGTAATTTTTCTATGGCATATGTAGCTCCCACTTTAGTGAGAGGATGAACCTACTTACAACTCACACTAAAGTAGCCATGAACATTGAGAGGAGGGTTCAAATGTACTTATGTTAGCAAGATGGAATGATAATGATCAAGAGGTATGATCAAGCCTTGAGGATGAAGATCCCATGGAAAACTAAATGTAAGAACAAAGGAACACACAAGTGTTGAAATGAAGGTGTGGGATGAAGTTTCGATCGTCTGTCCAACTAGTGGTGGATTAGATCTAGGCTAATTGTTTGAAAAAGAGAATGTATACTCACTCTAAGGTGACATAACTCATGGCGATCTGCCTGGTGAGAAATCCCAAAAGGTAAGATACATACAATAGTTGGTATGCACTCACAAACACAAAGGTGGCTATGGGGAAAGTCATGTCGCTAGATGGGCTTCCCGCTCAACCATATTAAAGTTATACCTCCTGATAACTTTAGCAAGGCGCCACAAGGAAAATTTTAGTTCATGCTTGATGAGACAAGAAAAGCTCCATATGCTTAGAACTCATGAACAAAAAGGAAGGTACCACAAACATGCAAGTTGCATTATGCAAGGTGGCAGAGATGAAAAATGTAAAATGCAAAACATGTTCAAAGGAGTCTTGTTAAGTTCATCCAAGGTCAGTCACTTAGGGAATATTGTGTCTAATATATCCAAGAGAGGAAAAATCAAAGAATAGTATATTCACAACTTATGGGATGTGGTGCATCGCATTAGGCCACCAAGAGGAATGCAATATGCTAAGATAGATCACACTTATGAAGGACATCACACCCAATTTCATCCACAAAGTGACAAACACATCATATAAACAACAAGGCTAAACTAGGAACCAAGAATGCAAATATAATAATGGTAATGTATGTCCCCACTTTAAAACAATTGGTACACATCATTTTGTGAGTAATTACTTTAAAGTAGCGAAGGAAAGAAAATGCAAAAAAAGAAAACAAGACATGAGAGACAACTTGGAAAACCCTATACCAAGTCATATGTTTTCAAGTAAGGATGTGTCATGTCAAGGAAAAGGAAAAAACAAAAGAAAGGGAGTTGCACCCTAGAATAGAGCACACCAAACACATAAGGGATCTATGTATTTGGGATCAATATGTTCATTGTTGCAATGAGTTTGTGAAAGAGCTTAGAACTATCATCATTCCCCAAAGCACATAGAACTGGAAAAATGAAACAAAGGGAGTGAAAACAAAAGAAAAAGAATGTACATTTTGGGTCAACATGGAAGAGACATTGTTGTATCAACACTTTGCATCGTCCCCAAAAGAAAGAAAACAAGAACAAGACAAAAAGGAAAAGGGGTCGATTGGGTCAACATGGAAGAGACATAGGGAATCTCTACACTTTGCATCATACCCAAAAGGAGAACACAAAAAAAAAGTGAAACAAACAAGGACCTTTTGGGTCAACATGGAAGAGACATAGGGTGTCTATTCACTTTGCGTCATACTTAGAAGGAGAACACAAAAAAAGAAGCATAAAAGACAAGGACCTTTTGGGTCAACATGGAAGAGACATAGGGTGTCTCTATGCTTTGCATCATCCCCAAAAGAACACAAAACAAAAGCGAAAAAGAAAATGCACGACAGATAGAAGAATAGAGGTACAAATAGAAGAAGTTTACAAAGAGAAGGAACATCAAACACACTTTACAAGGGAAACACAATACACACATGAAAGAAAAATGAAAAGGAGCAAGTAATTCAAATGTAAGTCAACCATTAACTAAGTTATTGGTTTCTCAAACTTAATTAGCTAAGCGGAAAAGGAATAACATAGTTGAGAGACAAAGGAAAATGCTTTAAAAGGACAAGGCTACAACTTCTTGCTCCCCACAAAGTGTAAAAGAAAAGAATGAGCCAAGGTGGGTGATGTAAAAGTATAATGTAATAGTGAGAATAGTAAATTCTACAATTATTGCATGATAAAGGGATTTAGTTTTTATGGAATAAGAGGAAAGCAATCAGTATTACTGAAATGATACTTATTCAGTATGTCTTTCAATGTCTGACATTCTTTGATTTAATGTCCAAGAATGCAATGATATTTGCAAAATGGTATATTAGAATCTTTAGGATGAATAACCAACCTATTCATAGGTGGTAAAAGTATAAGAACTTTGTTTAAAAGAAATTGAAGTCTCCTTTCACATTTGGGTGGAGGATGTGTAGGAAATTTCAGTTTCTTTAATTTGTAAGGTTGTTTTCATTTGTTGGATTCTCCTTTTTCATTAATGGAAGGAGGAAGATGACCCGTAGGGATACTAGCATTGTTGTTATGAGAATAGGTTAATGGTTGTTCACATGGAAGGAGAATTTTTAAGTCTGGAGGAGAATCAAAGATCACTATACCATCATCTCAAAGTCTTCAAGATTCAAAAAGAGGTCTATCAGGATGAGAAGGATCTTGAAATCCTAATCCTATGGTGTTTTCCTCTATTGTTTTTTGTTCAAGAAGTTGGTGAATGTCATGTTCATGTGTTGTGTCACAACCTTCTTTGCTTAGGACAGTAAATCCTTTACCATATGTTTCTTCAAGGTTTATGGTAGTGTTTATGACTGTCTTATCATAAAATGGGTGAGGATGTGTTGGTTGAGAGGAATGAGGTTGACTTGAGGGAGAAACCTTGGCTCCATCATTGATTTCAGGATGCAAGTATGCAAAGTGATTAGGAGGTGCAATAGTGGGAAGATCTTGTGACTCCATGGATGGATAGAAGGATGCATTGGCTTCTAGGTTATCAAGGAATTCATTGTAGAAATTGTTCATGCTATCATCATCTTCTCCAATGATGTCTACTTCATAGGGAGGACAATCATGAGGAGTTGAAGGAACATGTGGAAGTTCAAGGTCATTAGGGTCACAACCAAAGGCACGATTGGACATGTCTACCAAGGATTTTAAGGAATTCTAGAACTTATTGAATGAAAATGCCATGATGCAAGTAAACTAAGATACAATAAATGACTAAAAATAGAGATTCTGGAAATAAAAATAGAAAGAAACTATAGAAAACTATAATGGAAAAAAAATCCAAAAAAATGTCTAAAATGTTGTGTAAAAAGTGCAGAAAGAGTAATTCGCCTAGGGTGGAATTTGAGTCCCAATATGATATTTTTTTTGCGTTTTTTAGAAATTTTAATGTGATTCTAATGCTTTACAAATTTCAATGAAGGATGGAGATGCATATTTTTAGTTTTTTCAATTATACGCAATGCAAAAATGAAATCTAAATTAATGTTTCACTAATGCAATTTGAGAACCCCTAGAATGCAAGAACAAAAAAATACCCTAATTGAATTTTGATGCAAGTGTAATCTAGGATTCAATATGCTACTGAAATCAGAAATGGAAAGCATTCAAAAGTTGGGTTCACAAAAATGAACTATACATTTTTGGCCCCACAAGACTCCCTAACTCTTCTAGAGTTTTTCACCTAAAAGGAGAGAGGTAGGCAAAAAACGCTAACAAGGTTCATTCAAATAATGTAATGTAGGATGTTATTTAGTCTAAATGAGATGAAATAAGTGTAATTCAGTGACCTATATGACTAATTATATATGCAAAACCTGATATTTATGCTATGCTAGAAAACACAATGTGATATGCAAACAAACAACTATGAATGAATAAATGCAGAACAAAAAGAAATTAGTTGAATCACTATGCATCTGGAGGTCTGATGAAGATTATAGAATGACCTGAATGATGTATGGGATTACAAAAATTCACCAATGTGACTCATTCACCCAAGGTGGTGAGTTAATCTTGCTTCTAATGAAAGCTATGAGGAACATGTTTCAAAGTGTCAAGATCTAGAATCTGACAAAACTTAGATTTTCAGCCTTAAGGTGGGACTCATTCACCATTGGTGGAAAATCAGTCCTCTCCCAAAATTCTAATAAATGAGACAATTCTGCAACACCAGATCTGAAGATGTCTACTTGTTGAGTTACCAAAGTCAATTTTGTAAGAAATTGACAGAATACCTTCTCCAAGCTTGAAAATATGGTTGATTTGACTTGAAGTACCTAGTTGACTTTTTGACCACTCTTCAAAAACTAAATGATTGTTAAATCTACATACAAAGGTCCACAAACACACATGCAAGAGGGGAAAAATAGTTGAAGGTGAAATAGTGAAATGCAAGAGAATGATAAACAAATAACATGCAAATGCTATCAACTTACCAAACCCTTGTTGAAGAAAATCTAAATTTTTGCAATGGATGCTCCAAAAATATTTGATGAATGCTTGATTTGATGTTGTAAGATGCTTGAATGTGATGTGAGAATGTTGGAGATGTAAAATGAGGTGAGAATCACTTATTTATACAATCTTGTTCCTTAGTAACCCATTGATACCTCATTAGAGGCCAACATCAAGAGATTTTGAATAAAAACCTGAAAGTGAATTTAAAATATTTTGAATTTGGAGCCAAGGGGGACTCATTCAGTACCCATGGTGAATGGGTCCCACCTAGGACCTGAAAATGGGTGTTGGGAATTAAGTCATGTTTAATATTATTTGTTGGGTTTACATTCAAAGATTCACTTAATTAAAGCTTATAAGGGAATAAAGGGGTCAAATAAAGCATAAGAAAGGTGTAAATAGTGAAATTATGCCTAGAAAAGCATGCAATCTTGTTACAAGACTTTACAACACTTCAAAATAGGACTTGATACATCATGAAAATGTGATTTTTAGGTGAATTTTAATGAATAAAGTCTAGAAGAGTGTATAAATTCCTTACAACACTTCACAACACCTTCACAAGACATCATTATTTGAATTTTGGTACCTAAATATGCATGTTCAAGCCATATTACAACATAAAATTAGAGAAAAATAGACCAAACATCATGAAACAAGACCTAAAAGGCCATGAAAATGACAAGGATCTATTTTTCTCTGACACATTTAGCCCCAACTTTAGCGAGAGGATGAATCTGCTTCAAACTTATACTAAAGTAGCAATGAACATCTAGAGCAAGGTTCAAATGTACTTATGTGAGCAAGATGGAATGAAAACAATTGAGAGGGATGATCAAGCCCCTAGGCTGAAGATTCCATGGAAAACTAAACATAAGAATAAAGGAACACACAAGTGTTGAAATGGAGGTATAGGATGAAGCTTCAATTATCTATCCAACTAGTTGTGGATTAGATCTAGGATGATTGTTTGAAAAATAGAATGTATACTCACTCTAGGGTGACAAAAGTCATGGTGGTCTGCCAGGTGAGAAATCCCAAAAGGTAAGATACATACACTAGTTGGTGTGCACTCACAAACACAAAGGTGGCTATGGGGAAATTCATGCCGATGGATTGGCTTCCCACTCAACCATATTAAAGTTATACCTCTTGATAACTTTAATAAGATGCCACAAGGAAAATTTTGGTTCATGCTTCATGAGACAAGCATATATTTGTATGCCTAGAACTCATGAACAAAAGGAAGGTACCATAGGCATGCAAGTTGTGTTATGCAAGCTAGAAAAGATGTCAAATGTAAAATGCAAAAGATGTTCAAAGGATTCTTGTTAAGTTCAGGCATGGTTAGTCACCTAGGTAATATTGTGTCTAATGTCTCCAAGAGAGGACCAATATTTAGTATGCCACATTAGGCCACCAAGAGGAATGTAATATGCTAAGATAGATCACACTTATTAAGGAAATCACACCCAATGTCATCCACAAAGTGACAAACACATCATATAAATTTTAAGCCTACACTAGGAACCAAGAATGAAAATGAATTAATGGTAATGTATGCCCCCCACTTTAAAGGAATTGCTACACACCGTTTTGTGAGAAATTACTTTAAAGTAGCAAAGGAAAAAAAATGCAAAAAAAAAAAACAAGATATGAGAGCCAACGTGGAAACCCCTATGCCAAGTCATATGTTTCCAAGTAAGGCTACATCATGTCAAGGAAAAAGAAAAAACAAAAGAAAGGGATTTTTTCCCTAGAAAAGAGCACACCAAAGACAAACGAGATCTATGGATTTGGGGTTAGTATGTTTGTTGCTGCAAAGTTTTTTGTGAAAGAGCTCAGAATTATCATCATTTCCCAAAGCACATAGAACTAGAAGAATGCCACAAAGAGAAAAAAGAAAGAAAAGGAAAGTCCATTTTGGGTCAACATGGAAGAGACATTGTAGTCTCAACACACTTGCATAATCCCCAAAAGTAAAATCACAAGAAAGAGAGAGAAAGGAAAAGGAAAAGGGTCTGATTGGGTCAACACAAAAGAGACATAGGGAATCTCTAAGCTTTGTGTCATCCCCAAAAGGAGAAAATAATAAAAAAGCAAAAAATACAAGGACCTTTTGGGTCAACATGGAAGAGACATAGGGCATCTCTATGCTTTGCATCATCCCCAAAAGGAGAACACAAAACAAAAGTGAAAAAGACAAGGACCTTTTGGGTCAACATGGAAGAGACATAGGGTGTATTTATGCTGTGTCATCGCCAAAAGGAGAACACAAAACAAAAGTGAAAAATACAATGCACGTCATATAGAAGAATAGAGGTACAAATAGAAGAATTGTAAAAAGAGAGGGAATATCAAACACACATTATGGGGGAAACATGATACACACATGAGAGAAAAATGAAAAGGAGCAAGTAATGCAAATGTAAGTTAACCATTAATTAAGTTATTGGTTTCTCAATATTAATTAGCTAAGCAGAGAAGGAATAACATAGTTGAGAGACAAAGGAAAATGCATTACAAGGACAAGGCTACAACTTCTTGCCCCATACAAAGTGTAAAAGGAAAGAATGAGCCGAGGTGGGTGATGTAAAAGGATCATGCAATAGTGAGAAAAGTAAATTCTACAACTATGACATGATAAAAGGATTTAGTTTTTATGGAATTAGAGGAAAGCAATTGGTATCAGTGAAATGATACTTATATAACATGTCTTTCAATTCTTGACATTCTTCATTTCGATGTCTAGGAATGCAATGATATTCGCAAAATCCAGTATATTAGAATCTTTAGGAAGAATAACCAACCTATTCATAGGTGGTAAAAGTATAAGACCTTTGTTTAAAAGAAATTGAAGTCTCCTTTCACATTCAGGTGGAGGATGTGTAGGAAATTTGAGTTTCTTCAATTTGTAAGGTTGTTTTCATTTGTTGGATTCTCCTTTTTAATGAATAGGAGGAAGAGTGTTGGAATTAAGCAACACTAAGAGGGGGGGTGAATCAGTGTTGTCCAATTTTTAACTTTATTAATCTGATCCTTAAAGTGTTGAGAACATTCAACAAAATAAAAATGTATGCACATAAGACAAATAACCACAACACCATAACACAAGGATTTTTTACGTGGAAACCCTATTAGCGAAAAAACCATGGTGGAGGTCAATCCACAATATTGTTTTGAGTATAGTCAAAAGAAAAGATTACAAAATGAGAATGCACTTGCATTTAGGCACACTGCCTAGAGCTCACTACTCAAAAACTGAAAGGCTCACTTCCTTACAAAAGTTTGGAATTCTTCTAAGGATTTGAATTGATAAAGTAGCATCTACAAATTCTTGATTACATTTCCAGTTAGGTTCAACAATTGAATTTTAGATCTTTTGTTTGATTATGCTCTTCTTCTCTGTTTTACTTCAATTCACACCAAAAATCCTTAATGCACAAGTGAAACTATGCATAATGGATCTACTGACCTTCTAACATTTGCCACATAGAGTAACTCACATCAAACACACACCAAATTGATATAATCGATCACTTATATATATCTGCTACTTAGGATTTAATTGCTTCAAGTCAGCTTCAACAAAATAAGAAATATTCACAAACTGTTAGCTCAAATCATCCATAATATTCAATGTGCATCCACAAGAGTTGGCCACAACATAATGAGGACCCAAACCAAAATTCTTGAATACAAAAATACTTAAACAATAAATCCTCAACTATTCGCGACACACTATATTCACCAAGTCGACCTTCATACACTAATGAAAAAAAATTAATTCACTAGACCTTGTAACTTTCACCCAAATTAATACAAGGCACCAAGATTTACAAATAAAATAGATTATGCATTGAACAATACTCCCTAAGATCCACAACACAAAATAATAACATAATTTTTCCATATGAATCGAAGAACACAAATGTATTGGATGCTCTGTTCTAACTTAATAGATAATCACTAATCTTCAATCTATCTGCGGGTATGAATAAATGACAATGTGCAGATCAACTAGCTGACAAGGGTTGCCATCAATGACAACACTAGAAAACATGTGCAGTGTCTCTTTCCAACAATCTTCCCCTTTGGCATTGATGGCAAAACTTAATAAAAAATGACTAAGTGTCAGATCAGTACCAAAAAATAGACTGTTAATCAAAAATCCAAAAAGATCTTCATCCACAGCTCAAAACTACAACTCCCCCTTAGATGAGTATACATTTTTCACTGTTCTATTCTCCCCCTTTGGCATCTATGGAAAATATGGGGAATCTACATACAAAACTCCTATAAATAGACAAAAACTTCAAACTGCATATGTACAAACTTTGTTTCAAACGACTTACACAAACTTGAAAATATCTACAAATTTGGTCTTTAGCAGGTTCAAGCTTGTGCCCCAATACTTCTTGAGACCTTCCAGAATAGTTATGCGACCATAGAGTAAATAAGATTGCATTTCTACAGTTTCAAGGTTCACTGGATCACTGACCACCATAACATGTTATTCTTCCTTCAAAGCATTCAACATGATCTCCATATTTGGACCAATTAGGCCTCTAAGTTCACTAGCTCTTTCCACAACTCTGTCATTATCACGCTTCAAACTCTTTATTCTTTCAAGTAAGGATGTAACTTGACCTTCTTGCTCTCCAACAAAAATAGTTAAAGGATCAAAAGCATCAGAAATAGCAGCTATCTCTTTCTCATGATCCTTAACCTTCTTCTCATTTTCCTCAGTAAGTTTTGACAAAGAAAAACACAATTTATAAATCCTTCCACCTTCTAAAAATGCACTTTGAAAATTTTTCACACAAGTAGCTAATAGAGATTTGTCATTAGCTATCATTCCTTTCAACCTATTGATCTTTCTAGCATCAAATTCCTTCTAAACTTTGACCAAAGCTAACTTCTCAAGTGACTCAAAATGAGTACTTACCAAATTTATAATCTTCTTTAGCTCACCAGAGGAAGAACCACATGGATCCTTAACATGAGTAGGCATGATCTTCTCTAAAATTCCAGATGCAAGATTCAATAACTCACTGTCCTCAATGTGATACTTTAGAATTTCTTCCCTAGCCTTAGCTTGTGCAAATGATGTGACTTTCATTTTCTAAATTGGGGACAAAGTAGACAAATGAATAGGGGCATCTCCCAACTCAAGATCAAATTATTCCTTTTCCTCTTCTAGAAACTTCTATACTGCCTCTACAGTGTATCTTGCTTCCACTAGAACTTCTTTAACTTCAACCTTCTTTTCCTCAACTAATATTTCTACAGCCACATATTTTTGTTTGTCATTTGTAGCTTCAACTTCTTCAATTGATATCTCCTTTTCTTCAAATGACACAACTTTAGGAGCTTCATTCTCCATAGGTTCTTTTGTATCATGCACATCAGGAGGAATCTGAGTGTCCTCAGCTATAACCTCTTCAATTACTGAACCAGATGAAATGTCTTCCACATGCTCTTCTTAAAAAACAACATCAATTATGTTTTTTAATAGTACTTCCTTCAGAATGCTTTCAATTTCCTTTTCTACTTCAGTCCTACCCATCATAAGCTTATTTATTCTTGTTTTTCTTTTGAACCCTCTTTTTGCTTCTTTTAGGATTGTCTTCATTTCTTCGATAGACATTACCAGACTTATATTTTCAAGAACCCATTCTCTCAGATGATCTTCTTTAGTTCTGCCACTAATTCTCCTCATCTCCAAATTTTCATACAATTCCTTAGGCAACTGTGCCATTATGTCAATAAGAGTCATATTGAAATTGTTCAAATATTGTATTATAGCCTCCTCAAGGATTCTTTGACCAACAATATTAAAGGTACCATACACTTCACAAAGGGGCTTAAGATTCCTATCCTTGATTATACCTCTTTTAACTTCCTCTACGGACGTACTTGGTTTGTTGAGCTTCATCTTCTTCTTTGCTTTCTCCTCTTCACTGGACGACTTGTCCTTAGTGGTTGATGTTGTTGCTTGGGTGCCCATATGCTTTATTTCTCTAACTTCTTCATCAAATTTTGTCTCTTCATCTTCTAAAACATTTGTATACACTCTTGTGCTCTTATCCTTCTTCCTTTTACCAAATGCCTTAACTTGAGCTTTACAGGGAATGACTTTTTTGCATGAATAGATAGGGGTGTTGAGCTCCTTATTGATCTAGTTCGAGAAGAGGATGTTTTCAAATTAGTAGATTCAGTTTTAGTAGGCTCTTTTCCTTTTTCACTTTCAGCTTGTTCTCTCATCCTTCTGGCTTCTCTTACAGCTTCTTTAGATATGCCCATGCTCTTTGCAAAGACTTCCACTTCTTTCCTCACTCTTTGGACTACCATTGGTTTCTTCAATTGCTCATGGACTTGCATATTCTTCTCTGCATATGTTCCAAACCTTTCTTTAGACGGATCCAAAGACTTACTCAATAGATTTTGTGCATATAGCTCCAAGATTCTCTCCTCAACTTCATACCCCATTGGCATAATCCAGAGGGTTCTAGGTTTTGTTGCTTCCATCAAGCACTGATCAATGTCCACCATAAAATAGATTGTATCCTTATACTTCTCCATAATAGACGTAGGAATTATTTCCTTGGCTTGCATTATATTCTAAAAGTTCTTGAAATATCCCCAGATTGTAGTTTTCCTGGCTTGCATATCACCAATTCCATACAAGATATCTCTAATCTAAACAACAACGGACTTATTGCTTTTCCAATACACTTTCCAAACTCTCAAAACTTCATTCATGAAATAAAAGGGTACATGTGCAGGATCATGATGGGCCAAAAAGTGGCAATATGATGGGTATGTGGCTGACGACTTTTTTTTTATCCAAAATTGATGAAACAAAAAGGGTTTTTAATGGAGATTCTTAGCTTTCCACCAATATAAATTATACTTTACTTTGAATTTAATAAGTAATTATTATTCATTTTCTATTCAAATTATGACTAAAGTCCTGATTGATAGACTGATTGAAAAACATCTATAGCTTTCAAACGATATCACATTTTTTGAATCTAAAACATGCATCACATTCTATGCTTTGCATACTATAGGATTAAAAAAAGAAAAAAATGAATTTCTTGAATTTTTGACCATGTTAAGGTGGTCAGACATACGAGTTTTTTTATGTTTTTAAAAGGTTGTAATAAAAAAATCATAATTAATTATTTACTTGGAAAAAAATTGCAAAAAATATGCATCACATTGGGACATGAGTCCTCTACTTATATTTAAAATCTTATAAAAAAATATTATCATTTTATTGTGGTTAGGGTTGTCAGACAAACACCTATTTCTTATTTTTCCCCTAAAATTTAAGTACTACTCCATTGAAATTTCAATTTTTCACCAAATAGATGCTCTTTTTTAAAAACAAGCCTAGTAGTTTAGAAACTACATTCAATTTTCTACAGATTCTATTCTTATATATTTTTAAAATAATATAGATAACTTAATCAATTTTTTACGTCAAGTTGCCTAACTCTAATTTTTCTAATTTTTTTGCCACTTAAGGGCCTATTTTTTCCATGATGATCCTGCACATACCCAAATTTTTAAGAACAAACATAGAAAACAATTACTGTATTTAAAGGAATTCTTCTTGTCTTTCTTAATATTACCAAGATTTTCCATAAGCTGACTTCAAAGCAATTCACATAAATCATACTCTGCATTCTCTTTTAACATTTGATATGCTGCATATATGGTTGTACCAGATACAAATTTTTCTTAGATAAAGTGATATATCCTCTAACCAATGACCATTGAGGAAAATTTCACACCCACATCAATGATGTTATCAATTGTCATCGATCTTCTATCAAATATAGAACTAGTTGCATTAGTGATTGTTTGATTTTTCACAGACTTGAAAATCGACAATCCACCAGAGGAATTTAAACCTATAGCAGCACTTATAGCTTATTTTGTAATCTTTAAGGGTTGACTCAACCACATGAATTCAACATGAACTCGAATCAAGATGTGCCAAACCCATTTGCTTTCATCAAACATGGGAAATTTCACAATCTATGTGAATTTCTTCTCCTCTAGGGTTTTCAATTCGAGCTTAACACATAAATCCTCTTCAACAATGTGATTGGAATACAAATTTAGTAACTGTGAGCTCCCTAACTCCTCAATATTAGCATGAATCTATGCCCTAATATCTTCAATATGAAAAACACCGTACGAAATAGACAAAAATGCACCTAAGGGCTTGGTCTCAACAGACTTGAAAGGATGCCACTTGAATTTTAGATGGGGTCTATCCTTGACTTAAAATACTAATGGAGTAGCCATTTTTACAAATTCACAGGTTTACAATTTTTCCCAATAAATACCTTTTTACCGGATTAGGGTTTGAACTTTGAGTCGCCTTCACACTTGAATTCTCACCAAATTTTTCCAAAGTTCACTTTAGAGCTCTTCAAACTTCTTGTTCTCAAAATGAAAAGTGACAAATGAAGGATAGAAATAACCTTTTATCATTCACACACCTAACCTTTTTGACATAATAAATTATTTTTCCCTAACTCATCTAAATACCCTGTTTCCGTACACTGTAAAAGATAACACTTTTGCAGACCTTCAATTCTGTATAAATACTCTCTCCAACTATTCAATATCATTTTTAGATCATCAATGCAATAACTAAACTCATCCATATCATGGTGTCAATTACTTGCAAGGTTTTGAAATATTTTCTTCATAGCTCCCCCTAGGCCAGAGGCCTTAACCGAATTCCTAGAGGAATTACCAGAAGTTGATTCTAGTGCTAGCTCATTTCCTATAGTAGAGGGACTCTTATTTACCCATGTCTTCTTCATCTGCTTCTTGATCTGATCTATAGTGACTTTCTCTTTTTCTTTTCATCCTTCTACATGCTTCTTCTTTGATTTACCGAACCTCTTGTGAAGAATCTAGCAATATGATCAATTTTGTTGCAATTATAGCACACCACATCTCTTTGTCCAGACCAATTGTTCCACTGACTTTCTCTTGATCTGAACTAGTTAGCAATATGGCCAAATATATTGCATGTATAACATCTAACATCTTTATAAAAAAAATTTATCACATTTCTACATTCATTTGACTTATGACCATACATGTTACAATTAAAGCATTGACTGGAGAATGATGGACCACTCAAATTTATTCTACTTTTTCATTGGGTCACCATATGACAAAATTTATTGCAAACATAATAGTTACCATTAAAAATTTTAGCATTAGGTTGTCTTACTAAATACCTTCCAACGTTGTTCATTTGAATTCCTTGTCTAAACCTTCTTTGTCCAGATTCAAAACTTTCTCCTTTCTCATATCCAAGACCTCACTTGTCAACATCAATCTTCTGAATTTTAATCAGTTCATCAAGCTTGGCTAAGCTAATCTTGAACTTCTCCTTGAATTTATTTGGAATAGCAAGTTCATCTCTGAGATAAATAATGTGCTTTTAAAGCTCTTCCGCATTGTGTTTGGATTGTTCCAACTCAAGTTCCAACTGAATGAATCCATCAGTAATTTGACTGCATTCTTCAAATTTATATTTAGGGGATTGGGCAAGCTTTTCTTCATTCTTCTTCTTGTCTTCAATTTCTGTAGTCATCCTCATCATAATAGATTCCATCTCATGCTTTAGAACTACATTATCCTTGACAAAATTTTCACATTCTTCTGTCTTTTCCTTCAGGGCTTGACTCAATTTTTCATCTACAATGCATTTATTGTCTTCCTGCTTAATCTGATCATAGAGTTCCCTTCTCTTTTCTCTAGATTTGTTGATTTTTTCTTTCAATGACTCAATGAATCTCTCAGCATTCATGAGATTTTCTTGTAATTCCTGGACTTCATATTTTTCCTAATCAAGATCATCTAGGGCCACCATAAGTTGTTGTTGAAGACTACTTGAATCCATTGAAACACTTTCCAAGATCTTCCCCAAGCTTTTAAACTTCTTCTGAGGAACTGAGCTCTGATACCATTTATTGTAATCAAGCAACACTGAGAGGGGGGGTGAATCAGTGTTGTGCAATTTTTAACTTTATTAATTTGATCCTTAAAGTGATGATAACATTCAACCAAAATAAAAAATGCATGGACATAAGACAAATAAACACAACACCATAACGCAAGGATTTTTTATGTGGAAACCCTATTAGGGGAAAAACCATGGTGGAGGTCAATCCACAATATTGTTTTGAGTATACTCAAAAGAAAATATTACAAAATGAGAATGCACTTGCATTTACTCACAGTACCTAGAGCTCACTGCTCAAAAACTAAAAGGCTCACTTCCTTACAAATGTTTGGAATACTTCCAAGGATTCGAACTAATATAGTATCATTTGCATATGCCTGATTATAGTTCTAGTTAGGCTCAACAATCGAATTTTGTATCTTCTATCTGATTTTTCTCTTCTGCTCTATTTTGCTTCAATTCACACCAAAAATCCTCAATGCAAAAGTGAAATTGTGCATAATCACTCTATTGACCTTCTGACATTCACCACATATAGAAACTCACATCAAACACACACCAAAATGATATAATAAATCACATATATATATGCTACTTAGGATTTAATCACTTCAGGTTGGCTTCAACAAAATAAGAAATATTCACAAACTATCTACTCAAATCATCCATAATATTCAATGCGCATCCACAAGAGTCAATCACAACATAGTGAGGACCCAAACCAAAATGTTTGAATACAAAAATACTTAAACAATAACTCCTCAACTATCTGTGACACACTATATTCACCAAGTTGGCCTTCATACACTGATGAAAAAAAATTAATTCACCAAACCTTCTAACTTTCACCCAAATTAATACGAGGCACTAAGATTTATAGATAACATATATTATGCATTGAACAATACTCCCTGAGATCCACAACATAAAATAATAACATAAGTTTTGCATATGAATTGAAGAAGACAAATCTATTGGATGCTTTGTTCTAACTTAACAGATAATCATTGATCTTCAATATGTCTACCAGTATGAGTAAATGACAACATTTGGATCAACTAGCTAACAAGGGTTTCCATCAATGACAACACCAAAAATAATGTGTAGTGTCTCTTGCCAACAAGGAGGACCCATGGGGATCCTAGCATTGTTGTTATTATAATCGGGTAATGGTTGTTCACATGGAAGGAGAATGTTTAAGTCAGGAGGAGAATCAAAGATCATTGTACCATCATCCTGAAGTCTCCAAGATTCAAAAGGAGGTCTATCAAGATGAGAAGGATCTTGAAATCCTAATCCAATGGTGTTTTCTTCTGTTGGTTTTGTTCAAGAAGTTGGTGAATGTCATATTCGTGTGTTGTGTCACAACCTTGTTTACTTACAATAGTAAAGCCTTTACCATATGTTTCTTCAAGGTTTATGGGAGTGTTTTTGACTTTGTGATCATAAAATGGGTGAGGATGTGTTGGTTGAGAGGAACAAGGTCCACTTGAGGGAGGAACCTTGGGTTTGTCATTGATTTCAGGATGCAAGAATGCAAAGTGATCAGGAGGTGCAATAGTGGGAAGATCTTGTGACTTAATGGATGGATAAAAGGCTACATTGGCTTCTAGGTTACCAAGGAATTCATTATAGAACATTTTCATGCTATCATCATCTTCTCCAATGATTTCTACTTCACAAGGAGGACAATCATGAGGAGTTGAAGGAACATGTGGAAGTTCAAGGTCATTAGGGTCATAGCCAAAGGCACAATTGGACATGCCTACCAAGGATTTTAAGGAATTCTAAAACTTATTGAAAGAAACTACATTGAAGTGAGTAAACTAAGATACAATAAATGATTAAAAACATAGATTATAGAAATAAAAATAGAACACAACTACAGAAAATTGTAATGTAGAAAAATTCCAGAAAATGTCTAAAAATGGTGTGTAAAAAGTGTAGAAAGACTAATTCATCTAGGGTGGTGAATGAGTCCTAGTATGATATTTTTTTGTGTTTTTCAAAAAAAATTAATATGATTCTAATGCTTTTTAGATTGAAATGAAGGATGCAAATGCAAATTTTTAGTTTTATCAATTACATGCAATGCAAAAATGAAATCTAAATGAATGCTTCACTAATGCAATTCGAGAAACCATAGAATGTAAGAAAAAAACAATACCCTAATTGAATGTTGATGCAAGTGTAATCTAGGATGCAATATGCAAATAACAAATGGGTGATCCCACAAAGCTGGTTTACAATTTCTGGGAGAAACTGATTTTTGCTAAAATCACATATTTTTAGAAAATATAATGATTTAAGCCTTAAAAGGTTCCATTTAAAGAATTCCAATTGAAGAGGGTTTGATCAAACTATCTTAAATCAAACCCCCTTGGATAGAACCCCGCTAGTTTTAAACCATACCTATAACAAAGTCTCCTTTACACCTATCAAAATGTTGATAAAAACCACTTTTGAATTACCTTTAGGGGAATCAAACAAATTCATTTAAATTTTTATTTTTTCAAGTATGTAGTCCTTATTTTAAGCTTCCAAAAAAGTATAATTTTAAATAAATTTAATTTTATTATTATATTTATTTTTTATTTCTCATGAATGTAGGTTTTTCACCGAAAATCAAGCTCTCTATTCTGCACATGTGGAAAAATAATAGATTATTAAAAAAAAAAATTAAAAATATTAGTGCACTAGATATCAAATTCCTTGATCCAACAAAGTAAAAAAAATTGAATTTCGATACAAGCAAACAAAGTTACATGTTATATGGTCATGCTAAGTCTGAATTATAATTGGTTTGAATTCAAAACTTGATTAAAGAAAAAATATTCAATAGAAAACCATCTAACCAATTGAAAGCACTAGATATCAGAGTTAAAAATCTAAATTTGAAATAATTATAATTTTATCCTTCATGGAAAAAAATTTATGCATTATACGGTGAGCGTCACTTTTTAAAAATGTTGTTTTCTAAAAAAAACTAGTTTTTGAGGGAGATGGAAAAAGAAGTGCAATCTAATTCCAAAAATTTTGAGAAAAATATATTTAGAATCTATAGACAAAATTTCATGAAACTCTAGTTTGCATCATCTTCAAATTCCTCATGGTTTAGTTGCTATAGGTGCCCGAAAGTGAAGATTTAGTTTAAAAAAATTATTTCAGTGTCTAGTTTGGCCAAAAATGTAAACCACTATTGTGGGATCACCTCATTATAAATAAAAACTGATGAAAAATCGGGTTCACCAAAATGAACCATAGATTTTTGGCACCACAAGACTCCCCAACTCTTCTAGGGTTTTTCACCTAAAAGGAGAGAGGTAGGCCAAAAATTCCAACAAGGTTCATTCAAATTATGTAATGTAGGATGTTATTTAGTCTAAATGAGATAAACTAAGTGAAATTGAGTAACCTATATGACTGATTATGTATGCAAAACCTAAGATTTATGCTATGCTGGAAAACACAAGATGATATGAAAACAAAGAGAAATGAATTAATAAATGCAAAACAAAAAGAAATGAGTTGAATTAGTGTGCACCTAGAGGTCTGATGAATACTTTGGAATGATCAAAATTCTTTCTAGGATTACCAAAATTCACCAATGTGACTCATTCACCCAGGGTGGCGAATTAATCCCACTTCTAATGAAAACTGTCGGGAACAGGTTTTAGAGTGTCTGGATGCAGAATTTGGAAAAACTTAAATTTTCAGCCTTAAGGTGGGACTCATTTGCCACTAGTGGAAAATTAGTCCTCTCCCCAAATATTAAGAAATCAGGAGACAACTCTGCAACACTAAATCTGAAGATGTCTACTTGTCGGGTTATCGAAGTCAATTCTACAAGAAACTAGTAGAATACTTTCACCAAGATTGAAAATATGGTTAATTTGACTTGAATCACCTAGTTGACTTGTTGACCACTCTTGAACACCTAAATGCTTGTTAAATATACATACAAAGGTCCACAAACACACATGCAAGAGGGGGAAAATAGTTGAGGTTTAGCAAATAGGGGTTTGCCTTGGTCAAACCCCACTTTGGTAATCAAACCCTTAAAGAAATAATGAAATGCAAGAGAATGATAAACAATTAACATGTAAATACTATCAACTTACCAAACCCTTGATGAAAAAAATCTTAAGTTGTGTCAATGGATGCTCCAAAAATGCTTTATGAATGCTTGATTTGATGTTGTAAGATTCTTGAATGCTTTGAGATTGCTTGAATGTGATGTGAGAATGTTGGAGTTATAAAACGAGGTGAAAATCACTTTTTTATATAATCTTGTGCCTTAGTAACCCACTGATTCCTCATCAGAGGCCGATATCAAGTGATTTAGAATAAAAACCCGAAAGGAAATCTAAAATATTTTGAATTTGGAGCCAAGGGGGAACTCATTTTCCACCCATGGCGAATGGGTCCCACCTAGGACCTAAAAATGGGTGTCGTGAATTAAGTCATGTTTAATGTTATTTCTCAGGCTTACATTCAAAAATGCACTTAATTTAAGCTTATAAAGGCATAAAGGGGTCAAATAAAGAGTAAGAAAGGTGTAAATAGTGAAATTGTGCCTAGAAAAGTGTGAAATCTTGTTACAAGACTTTACAACACTTCAAAATAGGACTTGATAAGTGATGAAAAGGTGATTTTTAGGTGAATTGTAACGAATAGAGTCTAGAAAAGTGTAGAAATTCTTTACAACAATTCACAACACCTTCAAAAGACATCATTATTTAAATTTTGGTACTTAAATATGCATGTTCAAGCCATATTACAACATAAAATCAGAGCAAAATAGACCAAACATCATGAAACAAGACCTAAAATGCCATGAAAATGACGAGGGGCCATTTTTATATGGCACATTTAGCCTCCACTTTAGTGAGAGTATGAACCTGCTTCAAACTCACACTAAAGTAGCCACAAACATTGAGAGGAGGGTTTAAATGAACTTATGTTAGCAAGATGGAATGAAAACAATCAAGAGGGATGATCAAGCCCTTAGGATGAAGATCCCATGGCAAACTAAACATAAGAACAAAGGAACACACAAGTTTTAAAATGATGGTATAGGATGAAGCTTCGATCGTCTATCCAACTAGTTGTGGATTAGATCTAGGATGATTGTTTGAAAAAGAGAATGTGTAGTCACTCTAGGGCAATAGAACTCATGGCAGTGTGTTAGGTGAGAAACCCCAAAAGGTAAGATACATACACTAGTTGGTATGCACTCACAAACACAAAGGTGGCTATAGGAAAGTCATGCTGTTGGAAGGGCTTCCAACTCAACCATATCAAAGTTATACCTCCTGATAACTTTAAGGAACAACAAGGAAAATGTTGGTTCATGCTTCATGAGACAAGCAAAGCTATGTATTCTTAGAACTCATGAACAAAAATGAAGGTACCAAAAGCATGCAAGTTGTGGTATGCAAGGTGGAAAAGATGAAAAATGTAAAATGTGAAAGATGTTCAAAGGAGTCTTGTTATGTTCATGCAAAGTCAGTCACCTATGGAACATTGAGACATTAGACACCTAGGGAACATTGTGTCTAATGCCTCAAAGAATAGTATATTCACAACTTAGGGGATGTAGTGCGTCGCATCATGCCACCAAGAGGAATGTAATATGCTAAGATATATCACACTTATGAAGGACATCACACCCAATGTCATCCACAAAGTGACGAACTCATCATATAAACAACAAGGCTACACTAGGAACCAAGAATGCAAATAAATTACTGGTAATATATGCCCCCCACTTTAGAGGAATTTCTACACAACATTTTGTGAGAAATTACTTTAAAGTAGTGAAGGAAAATAAATGCAATAAAAGAAAACAAGACATGAGAGTCAACTACAAAAGCCCTATGCCAAGTCATATGCTTTCGAGTAAGGCTACGTCATGTCAAGGAAAAATAAAAAACAAAAGAAAGGGAGTTGTGCCCCAGAAAAGAGCACATGAGGGATCCATGGATTTGGGTCAGTATGTTCGTTGCTGCAAATTTTTTGTCAAGGAGCTCAAAATTTTCATCATTCCCCAAAGCACATAGAATTGGAAGAATGACACAAAGAAAGAAAAAACAAAAGAAAAAGAAAGTATGTTTTGGGTCAACATGGAAGAGACATTGTAGTATCAACAACTTGCATCATCCCCAAAAGGAGAAACATAAGAAAGATACAAAAATGAAAAGGAAAAGGGGCCAACTGGGTCAACATGAAAGATTCATAGGGCATCTTTATGCTTTGTGCCATCCCCAAAAGGAGAACACAAAAAAAATCCAAAAAGACAAGGACCTTTTGGGTCAACATGGAAGAGACATAAGGTGTTTCTATGCTTTGCATCATCCCCAAAAGGAGAACAAAAAACAAAAGAGAAAAATACAAGGACCTTTTTGGTCAACATGGAAGAGACATAGGGTGTCTCTACGCTTTGCCTCATCCCAAAAAGGAGAATACAAAACAAAAGCGAAAAAAACAATGCATGATAGATAGAAGAATAGAGGTACAAATAGAAGAATTGTACAAAGAGAGGGAACATCAAACGCATGTTATGAGGGAAACATGATACACACATGAAAGAAAAATGAAAAGGAGCAAGTAATGAAAATGTAAGTCAACCATTAACTAAGTTATTGGTTTCTCAATCTTAATTAGCTATGCGAAAAAGGAATAAAATAGTTGAGAGACAAAGGAAAATGCATTACAAGTACAAGGCTACAACTTCTTGCCCCCCACAATGTGTAAAAGGAAAGAATGAGCTAAGGTGGGTGATGTAAAAGTATCATGTAATAGTGAGAAAATTAAATTCTATGACTATGGCATGATAAAGGGACTTAATTTTTATGGAATAAGAGGAAAGTAATTGGTATCAGTGAAATGATGCTTATTTAATATGTCTTTGAATGTCCGACATTCTTTGGTTTAATGTCTAGGAATGTTATGATATTTGAAAAATAGTATATTAGAATCTTTAGGAAGAATAACGAACCTATTCATAGATGGTAAAATTATAAGACCTTTGTTTAAAATAAATTGAAGTCTCCTTTCACATTCGGGTGGAGGATGTGTAGGAAATTTTAGTTTCTTAAATTTGTAAGGTCATTTTCATTTGTTGGATTCCCCTTTTTCATTAATAGAAGGAGGAAGAGGACCCGTGGGGATCCTAACATTGTTTTTATTATAGTCAGGTAATGGTTGTTGACATGGAAGGAGAATGTTTAAGTCGGGAGGAGAATCAAAGATCACTGTACTATCAACCTAAAGTCTCCAAGATTCAAAAGGAGGTCTATCAAGATGAGAAGGATCTTGAAATCCTAATCATGTGGTGTTTTCTTCTAATGGTTTTTGTTCAAGAAGTTGGTAAATTTCATGTTCATGTATTGTGTCACAACCTTGTTTACTTAGGATAGTAAAGCCTTTACCATATGTTTCTTCAAGGTTTATGGGAGTGTTTGAGGTCCTTTGTGATCATAAACTGGGTGAGGATGTCTTGGTTGAGAGGAAGGAGGTCCACTTGACGGAGGAACCTTGGGTTTGTCATTGATTTCAGGATGCAAGTATGAAAAGCGATCAAGAGGTGCAATAGTGGGAAGATCTTGTGACTTCAAGGATGGATAGAAAGCTGCATTGGCTTCTAGGTTATCAAGGAATTCATTGTAGAACTTGTTCATGCTATCATCATCTTCTCCAATGATTTCTACTTCACGAGGAGGAAAATCATGAGGAGTTGAAGGAACATGTGGAAGTTCAAGGTCATTAGGGTCACAACCAAAGGCACAATTGGACATGTCTACCAAGTATTTTAAGGAATTCCAAAACTTATTGAAAGAAAATGCCTTGATTCAAGTAAACTAAAATACAATAAATGACTAAAAAAAAATATTATGGAAATAAAAATAGAAAGCAACTACAGAAAACTGTAAGGCAGAAAAATTCTAGAAAATCTTTGAAAATGTTGTGTAAAAAGTGCAGAAAGACTAATTCGCCCAGGGTGGCGAATGAGTCCCAGTACGATATTTTTTTTGTGTTTTTTAGAAATTTTAATGTGACTCTAATGCTTTTCAGATTACAATGATGGATGCAGATGTAGATATTTAGTTTTTTCAATTATATGCAATGCAAAAATGAAATATAAATGAATGTTCACTTTTGCAATTTGAGAAATCTTAGAATGCGAGAACAAAACAATACCCTAATTGAATGTTGATGGAAGTGTAATATAGGATGCAATATACAAATGAAATCAGAAATGCAAAGTGTTCAAAATTCGGGTTCACCAAAATGACCAGTAATTTTTTGGCACCACAAGACTCCCTAACTCTTCTAGGGGTTTTCACCTAAAAGGAGAGAGGTAGGCAAAAAATGCTAACAAGGTTCATTCAAATTATGTAATGTAGGATGTTATTTAGTATAAATGAGATGAACTAGGTGAAATTGAGTGGCCTATATGACTTATTATGTATGCAAAACCTAAGATTAATGCTATGCTAGAAAACACAATGTGATATACAAACAAAGAGTTATGAATGAATAGATATAGAACATAAAGAAATGAGCTGAATCAATGTGCACTTGGAGGTCTAATGAAGATTTTGGAATAATTTGAATGTTGTTTGGGATTACAGAAATTAACCAGTGGGACTCATTCACCCAGGGTGGCAAATTAGTCCTGCTTCTAATGAAAACTGGCAAGAATAGGTTTCTAAGTGTCAGGATCCAGAATTTGACAAAACTTAGATTTCCAACCTTAAGGTGGGACTCATTCACCATTGGTGGTGAATCAATCCTCTAACAAAATTTTGAGAAATTAGGAGACAACTCTACAACACCATATTTGAAGATGTTTGCTTGTCGGCTTACCAAAGTCAATTTTACAAGAGACAAATAGAATACCTTCTCCAATCTTTAAAATATGGTTGATTTGACTTGAAGCAACTAGTTGACTTGTATACCACTCTTCAACAACTAAATGCTTGCTAAATCTGCATACAAAGGTCTGCAAACACACATGCAAGAGGGGAAAAATGATTGAGAGTTAGCAAATAAGGGTTTGCCTTGGTCAAACTCCACTTTGGTAATCAAACCATTAATGAAATAATGAATTGCAAGAGAATGATAAACAAATAACATGCAAATGCTATCAAATTACCAAACCCTTGTTGAAGAAAATCTAAAGTTGTGTCAATGTATGCTCCAAAAATGCTTGATGAATGCTTTATTTGATGTTGTAAGATTCTTGAATGCTTTGAGATTGCTTGAATGTGATGTGAGAATGTTGGTGAAGTAAAATGAGGTGAAAATCATTTATTTATACAATCTTGTGCCTTATTAGCCTGGTGATACCTCATCACATGCCGACATCAAGTGATTTTGAATAAAAACACAAAAGGAAATTTAAAATATTTTGAATTTGGAACCAAGGGGGACTCATTCACCACCCATGGCGAATGGGTCCCACCTAGGACCTGAAAATGGGTGTCTGGAACTAAGTCATGTTTAATGTTATTTGTTGGGTTTACATTAAAAAATGTACTTAATTAAACTTATAAGGGCATAAAGGGGTTAAATAAAGCATAAGAAAGGCGTAAATAGTGAAATTGTGCCTAGAAAAGTGTGAAATCTTGTTACAAGACTTCACAACACTTCATAATAGGACTTGATAAGTGATGAAAAGGTGATTTTTATGTGAATTGTAATGAATAGAGTCTAGAAAAATGTCAAAATTCTTTACAACACTTCACAACACCTTCACAAGACATCATTATTTGAATTTTGGTACCTAAATATGCATGTTCAAGCCATATTACAACATAAAATCATAGAAAAATAGACCAAACATCATGAAACAAGACCTAAAAGGCCATGGAAATGACAAGGGGCCATTTTTCTATGGAACATTTAGCCTCCACTTTAGTGAGAGTATGAACTTGCTTCAAACTCACACTAAAGTAGCCACGAACATTGGGAGGATAGTTAAAATGTACTTATGTTAGCAAGATGGAATGGAAACGATCGAGAGGGATGATAAAGCCCATAGGATGAAGATCCCATGGAAAACTAAACATAAGAACAAAGCAACACACAAGTGTTGAAATGAAGGTATAGGATGAATCTTTGATCATTTTTCCAACTAGTTGTGGATTAGATCTAGGCTAATTGTTTGAAGAAGAGAATGTATACTCACTTTGGGGTGATAGAGCTCGTGGCGGTCCGCCGAGTGAGAAATCCAAAAAGGTAAGATACATACACTAGTTGGTATGCACTTGCAAACAAAAACGTGGTTATAAGGGAAGTCGTGTCATTGGATGGGCTTCCTACTCAACCATATTAAAGTTATACCTCCTGATAATTTTACCAAGGTGCCACAAGGAAAATGTTGGTTCATGCTTCATGAGACAAGCAAAGCTTCGTATGCTTAGAACTTATGAACAAAAAGGAAGGTACCATAGGCATGCAAGTTGCATTATGCAAGGTGGAAAAGATGCAAAATGTAAAATATAAAAGATGTTCAAAGAAGTATTGTTATATTCATGCAAGGTTATTCACCTAGGGAACATTGTGTCTAATGTCTCCAAGAGAGGACCAATCAAAGAATAATATATTTACAACTTAAGTGATGTAGTGCATCGCATTAGGCCACCAAGAGGAATTTAATATGCTAAGATAGATAACACTTATGAAGAACATCACACCCAATGTCATCCATATAGTAACAAATACATCATATAAAAAACAAGGGTACACTAGGAACCAAGAATGAAAATGAATTAATGGTAATGTATGGCCCTCACTTTAAAGGAATTGCTACACATCGTTTTGTGAGAAATTAGTTTAAAGTAGAAAAGGAAAAGAAATGAAAAAAAAATAAAACAAGACATGAGAGCCAACTTGGAAAGCCCTATGCCAAGTCATATGTTTTCGAGTAAGGTTGTGTCATGTCAAGGAAAAAGAAAAAAGAAAATAAAGGGAGTTTCCCCCTAGAATAGAGAGTGTTCCAAACACATAACCTGGATCTATCAAAGTTTTCGTGAAAGAGCTCAAAACTATCATCATTCCCCAAAGCACATAGAACTAGAAGAATGACACAAAGAGAGTGAAAACAAAATAAAAGGAACGTTTGTTTTGGGTCAACATGGAAGAGACATTGTGGTCTCAACACCTTCCATCATCCCCAAAAGGAAAAACAAAAGAAAGATAAAAAAACAAAAAGGAAAAGGGGCATATTGGGTCAACATGGAAGAGACATAGGGAATCTCTACACTTTGTGTCATCCCCAAAAGGAGAACACAAAATAAAAGTGAAAAAGACAAGAACCTCTTGGGTCAACATGGAAGAGACATAGGGTGTCTCTACGCTTTGCGTCATCCCCAAAAGGAGAACAAAAAACAAAAGAAAAAAGATAATGCATGACAAATAGAAGAATAGAAGTACAAATAGACGAAGTGTACAAAGAGTGGGAACATCAAACACACATTACGGAGGAAACACAATACACACATGAAAGAAAAATGAAAAGAAGCAAGTAATGCAAATGTAAGTCAACCATTAACTATGTTATTGGTTTCTCAATCTTAATTAGCTAAGCGTAAAAGGAATAAAAAATTTGAGAGAAAAAGGAAAATGAATTACAAGGACAAGGCTACAACTTCTTGCCCCCCAAAAAGTGTAAAAGCCAAGAATGATCCAAGGTGGGTGATGTAAAAGGATCATGTAATAGTGAGAATTGTAAAATCTACAACTATGGCATGATAAAGGGATTTAGTTTTTATGGAATAAGAGGAAAGCAATCGGTATCAATGAAATGATACTTATTTAGTATGTCTTTCAATGTCTGATATTCTTCAGTTTGATGTCTAGGAATGCGATGATATTTGCAAAATTATAAGAACTTTGTTTAAAATCAATTGAAGTCTCCTTTTACATTTGGGTGGAGGATGTGTAGGAAATTTGAGTTTCTTCAATTTGTAAGGTCGTTTTCATTTGTTGGATTCTCCCTTTTCATGAATGGAAGGAGGAAGAGGACTCATGGGATCCTAGCATTGTTGTTATTAGAATATGGAAGTGGTTGTTGACGTGGAAGGTGAATGTTTAAGTCAGGAGGAGAATCAAAGATCACTATACCATCATCCCAAAGTCTCTACAATTTAAAATGAGGTCTATCAAGATGAGAAGGATCTTGAAATCCTAATCCTATGGTGTTTTCTTCTATTGGTTATTGTTCAAGAAGTTGGTGAATTTCATGTTCATGTGTTGTGTCACAACGTTGTTTACTTAGGATAGTAAAGCCTTTACAATATGTTTCTTCAAGGTTTATGGGAGTGTTTGTCATTTTGTGATCATAAAATGGGTGAGGATGTGTTGGTTGAGAGGAACAAGGTCCACTTGATGGAGGAACCTTGGGTCTATCATTGATTTCAAGATGCAAGTATGCAAAGAGATTAGGAGGTACAATAGTGGGAAGATCTTGTGACTTCATGGATGGTTAGAAGGCTACATTGGCTTCTAGGTTATCAAGGAATTCATTGTAGCACTTGTTCATGCTATCATCATCTTGTCCAATTATGTCTACTTCATGAGGAGGACAATCATGAGGATTTGAAGGAACATGTGGAAGTTCAAGGTCATTAGGGTCATAGGCAAAGAAACAATTGGACATGTCTACCAAGGATTTTAAGGAATTCCAAAACTTATTGAAAGAAAATACCATGATGCAAGTAAACTAAGATACAATAAATGACTAAAAATAGAGATTTTTGAAATAAAAAATAGAAAGAAACTATAGAAAACTATAATGCAAAAAAAATCTAGAAAATGTCTAAAAATGTTGTGTAAAAAATGTAGAAAGACTGATTCACCCAGGGTGGTGAATGAGTCCCAGTATGAGATTTTTTTTTGTTTTTCAGAAATCTTAATGTGATTCTAATGCTTTTCAGATTGCAATGAAGGATGGAGATGCAGATTTTTAGTTTTTTCAATTATATGCAATGCAAAAATGAAATCTAAATGAATGTTTCACTAATGCAATTTGAGAAACGCTAGAATGCAAGAATAAAACAATACCCTAATTGAATATTGATGCAAGTGTAATCTAGGATGAAATATGCAAATGAAATAAAAAAATGCAAATTTTTCAAAAGTTGGGTTCACCAAAATGAACCATAGATTTTTGGCACCACAAGACTCCCTAACTCTTCTAGGTTTTTTCACCTAAAAGGAGAGAGGTAGGCCAAAAATGCTAACAAGGTTCATTCAAATTATGTAATTTAGGATGTTATTTAGTCTAAATGAGATGAACTAAGTGCAATTGAGTGGCCTATATGACTGATTATGTATGCAAAACCTAAGATTTATGCTATGCTAGAAAATAGAATGTGATGTGCAAACAAAGTGCTATGAATGAACAAATGCATAACAGAAAGAAATGAGTTGAATCAGTGTGCACATGGAGGTCTGATGAAGATTCTAAAATTATTTGAATGTTGTCTGGGATTACATAAATTCACTAGTGGGACTCATTCGCCCAGGGTGGCCAATTAGTCCTACTTTTGATGAAAATTATTAGGAACAGGTTTTTGAGTGTTGAGATCTAGAATCTACCAAAACTTAGATTTCCAGCCTTAAGGTGAGACTCAATTGCCACTAGTGGCAAATCAATCATCTCCAAAAATTATGAGAAATTAGGATACAACTCTGGAACACCAGATCTAAATATTTCTACTTGTCAGGTTGTTGAAGTCAATTCTGCAGGAAATAGACAAAATACCTTCTCCAATCTTGAAAATATGACTGATTTTACTTAAAGAACCTAGTTTACTTGTTAAACACTCTTCAACACCTAAATTCTTGTTAAATTTGAATACAAAGGTCTGCAAACACACATGTAAGATAGGAAAAATGGTTGAGGGTTAGCAAATAGGAGTTTGCCTTGGCCAAACCCCACTTTGGTAATCAAACCCTTAATGAAATAATGAAATGAAAGAGAATGATAAACAAATAACATTTAAATGCTATCAACTTACCAAACCCTTGTTGAAGAAAATATAAAGTTCAATAGATGCTCCAAAAATGCTTGATGAATGCTTGATTTGATGTTGTAAGATGCTTGAATGCTTTGAGATTGCTTGAATGCGATGTGAGAATGTTGGAGATGTAAAATGAGGTGAAAAACACTTATTTATACAATTGTGTGCCTTAGTAACCCGTTGATGCCTCATCACAGGCTAACATCAAGTGATTTTGAATAAAAACCTGAAAGAAAATTTAAACTATTTTGAATTTGGAGCGAAGGGGGATTCATTCGCCACCCATGGCAAGTGGCTCCCTAAGACCTGAAAATGGGTGTCAGGAATTAAGTCATGTTTACATTAAAAAATGCACTTAATTAAAGCTTATAAGGGCATAAAGGTGTCAAATAAAGCATAATTAAGGTGCAAATAGTGAAATTGTGCCTAGAAAAGCATGAAATCCTGTTACAAAACTTTACAACACTTCAAAATAGGACTTGCTAAGTGATGAAAATGTTATTTTTAGGTGAATTGTAATGAATAGAGTCTAGAAGAGTGTAGAAATTCTTTACAACACTTCACAACACCTTCACAAGACATCATTATTTGAAATTTGGTACCTAAATATGCATGTTCAAGCCATATTACAACATAAAATTAGAGAAAAATAGACAAAACATCGTGAAACAAGACCTAAAAGGCCATGAAAATGACAAGGGGCAATTTTTCTACATCACAGGACCAAAACATATAGGTGGGAATCATTCACCCAAGGTGGTGAATGAGTTCTAGATCACTAAATCTAGGCCATTCAAGAGCGAAACAATTGAATTATGATTAGCTAATGATTGGTGTCAGGATTATCCTTGAAAAGATGCAAT
Organism: Sequoia sempervirens; assembly: GCA_007258455.2. Taxonomy (NCBI): domain Eukaryota; kingdom Viridiplantae; phylum Streptophyta; class Pinopsida; order Cupressales; family Cupressaceae; genus Sequoia; species Sequoia sempervirens. The sequence goes on along the minus strand of VDFB02105785.1, from coordinate 244,211,469 downwards.
AAATGATTCTTGTGGATGCAAAATAGGGCCAATTAAATCATAAGAAATCCTAATTATCAATGACAAGCCTAGAAAAGTGTGAAAGTGTGTTGTACAACATTTTACAACACTTAAAATAAGGCAAGATGAAGGTTTATTTTGATTAAAAAGAGGTTTATTATGTTTGGTTAATTAATAAAACCTTAGAAAAGTGTGAAAGTGTGTTACAACACTTCACAACACTTTAGCAAGGTACCATTTAAATCCATTAGTTCACAAGGGCCCAAGACCTAATATGAATGTTTCAACCACATTAAAACACTAAATCAAGGCAACATTAAACTTGAATTCAGATGGAGGGCCCAAACAAGTGTGAAAATGTCCCCGATGAAATTTTTTGACATTATGCTATCCAAAAGAAGCATCAATTTTTTTAGCTCTCACTTGTTCTTGTAAATAATTTGGTATTGCGCCAATCTAGAATTGCACACACATCTCTAAATTTTAAATCCTCAAATTTTAGTTGCTCTCTAGCAAGAGCTCTTTTTACATATGCACCTACTCCATCATGTTCTCCTTTACCATTTCTAGCTTCAAAAAAACTTCACATACATGTTGTATATTATTTTCCTTATGAACTCTACATAACCAATAAAACATTCTAGCATTCTTGAATTGACCCATGCAATTATCTAACCATGTTCTCTCATTTGAATTCCTCTCTCCTTTAAATTTTTATATCAAAACAATATTGAACTTAGATGAATGTAATCAATTATCACTTACATAAAAATGGTTCTCTTTCAAAAAAATTCTATTATATTCTCTACTATCATCTTCATGTCTATATATAATATGAAAAAATATGGCTACTTGTTGGGTGATCCCACAAAGCTAGTTTACAATTTCTAGGAGATTCTAATTTTTGTTGAAATCACATATTTTTAGAAAATACTATGATTTAAGCCTTAAAAATTTCCATTTAAATCATTTCAATTGAAGAGGGTTTGATCAAACTACCTTAGATCAAACCCCCTTGGATAAAACCTTGCTAGTTTTAAACCATACCTATAACGAAGTCTCCATTACGCCTATCAAAATGTTGATAGAAAACCACTTTTTATTTACCTTTTGGGGGATCAAATGAATTCATTTAAAATGTATTTTTTGTAAGTATGTAGTCCTTATTATAAGCTTCCCAAAAAGTATTATTTTAAATAAATTTAATTTAATTATTATATTTAGTTTTTATTTCTTGTGAATGTAGGTTTTTCAATGAAAGTCAAGCTCCATGTTCTGCACATGTGGAAAAATAGAAGATTATAAAAAAAAAATTGAAAATATGAGTGCACTAGATATTGAAGTCCTTGATCCAATAAAATAAATAAATTGAATTTTAATATATACAAAAAAAGTTACGCATTATACAGTTTCCTATGTTTGAATTGTAATTGGTTTGACTTCGAAACTTGATTAAGGAAAAAAGTCTAAATAAAATACTATCTAACCAAGTGGAAGCACTATATATCAGAGTTACAAATATAAATTTGAAAGAATTATAATTTTATCCTTCATGGAAAAAAAGTTATACGTTATACGATGACCGTCACTCCTTAAAAATGTTGTTTTCTGAAAAAAAACTAGTTTTCAAGGGAGATGGAAAAGAGGTGCAATATGATTCCAAAATTTTTGAAAAAAATATATTTAGAATGTACAAAAAAATTGTCACAAAACTCTAGTTTGCGTCATCTTCAAATTATTCATGGTTTAGCCACTATAGGTGCCCGAGAGTGAAGATTTAGTTAGAAAAAATTATTTTAGTGTCTAGTTTGGCCAGAAATTGTAAACCACTATTGTGGGATCACCCCACATTGAATTATAATATTGTGATTGAATTTCTTCTTGTGGAGCAAGAGTATAATTTTTAGCAAAATCAACAACTGATAATATTGTTCCAATTGGGAATTTGTGTTTTTACATGTACGAAATTAATCATCAAGCTAATGAGCGTATTAAGAGTGTTTAACATATTTAGGTACAATCTTATCTTTAAATTATTTAATAAATGCATGCACACTAAATTTTTCCACAATTAACTCACAACATTTTCCAAATTTTCCATCTTTTAAAGAATACTCAATATTTTTGATTTTTTTGACATCCACTGATTGTTGTCCAAATTCATGTAAACTACTTTCGTGCATACATTCTCATAATAATAAAAAGTGACCACATCTATCACATTGTCCAAAAAAAAATGACTTTAAATAAAATAAGTTTCCACTAGAGGGTTCACAAAACAAACCTACTATAAAATCTTTGATTGTTTTAGGTGGCTTATTAATACCACAAACATCCTACATAATTTGGTTAGCATGAAAAGTACAACATATATACCAAAAAATATCATAATCATAACAAAATTGTACACGAGTCTTACAAAAAAAGAGATTTGTTGTTTATTAATTCTAGCATACCAAGGTTTACATTTTTGGAATGATCTTTGACTTATGCTAATATTAAATGGTAAGATTGAATCATCTATTTTTTTTTATATAATTTAGTTTGAGTCATATCTAAGAGATGCATTGGATGAGGGTTACGAATTTTGGATCCCACCCTTAATTTTAAACATCTCTAATATTAGGTGATACTCTTGGATTATCATGCAAATATTTTTCAATTAAAGATTTGATTTCATTAGTTAATTTCATGTCTAACCTTAGGATTCTACCACTAAAACTATAACATTGATTAATTGGATCTTTGTCAATACTTTATTTTCTTTCAGAAGCTCTTATCAAATTTTTAGGAAATTTACTTTTACATATTTACTAATCTTACTTAACATTATTTTATTTGAAGTTGATTTATTAACTAGAGTAGTTGTTATTGCACAACAAGCTACATTCATATCTTTAGATCAACTTTTCTTTCCTATAGAATCAATAGCATAGGAAACACTAGATATGACTTGTTCTACTAAATCATCTTTCTTTTCATGTTTTGCAAAAATGCCTAATTTTTTTATCACTTTTCTCATTTTCCACATTTTCATCAATTGCGTCATGGGTTGACATTGAAATCCTAATTTCTTTCTATAAAAAAACATTTAATATATTATATTTCCATGAGTTCTCATTTTTCTCCAAAAAACTTTACCAAGAAGGTTATCTAGCACATCTCTTTCAATTGTAAAAAAATCATTTTCATTTTCATTCATACAAGGGGATTCATTTTCATTTTCAAACATAGAAGGGATTTCATTCTCATTTTCATCAATATGGGGGATTTCATCATTATTTTGTTTTTGCATTGTTTGAACAAAGCTAGAATTATTGATCACATCAATGGTGTATCCAACTTTTTCTAAATAACTAAGTTCAATATATTATCAAGTCTTAGATTTGAAGACATACCTGGATAAATTGTTTGAATATGTGAATTTTTCATATCATTGGGAGGTGGATTTGAATACACACCTTAAGTTATTTGCATAGGTGTTATTTCCATATCATTCAAAGGTGAAGTTGAAGGCATAGTTGGGTTTGTCTCCATAATTACATTTTCTTCCATATTCACCATCTCCATATTTTGCATCATCTACATTCATCTCACCCTTCATGATTTCCTCTTCAACATGCATGGAACTAGATGCTTCCAAATTTTTCATTTGGAAAATCCTTTATCTTCTATCCCTTTGTCTTTTTGCCTCCATTTCTCTATTTGCTTCAATTTCTTCAAATGTCATTAACTTTCTATTTATTTTTTGCTTTTGCTTTGATCCCATGATTACCAAACCCTCTTTGATAACAAAACAAATGATTCTTAACCTATTTTACAATTACTACCTCCTTCAAATATTCAAATAAAACTATTTAGTATGAAGATCCTTTCTTCTATAAACTTTACAATACAAAAACATAATGAATACATCCAAAAGTTCTCTTTATTCAAATCTTCTTGTAAAATGTTCTTGTACTTGATTCCTCTTCAAAAAACCAACTTGCACTTGTCTCTTCCAAAAATTTGAATAGAATATGCCCTGTTAAGAGATTGCACAAGACAACAGGGTATGTGCAGGATCATGATGGGCCAAAAAGTGGCAATATGATGGGTATGTGGCTGACAACTATTTTTTACCCAAAATTGATGAAACGAAAGGGTTTTAAAAGATATTTTCTATTTAAATTACGACTAAAGTCGATTGATAGGCTAATTGAAAAGCATCTATAGCTTTCAAAGCGGTATCATATTTTTTGAATCCAAAACATGCGTCACATTCTATGCTTGATACTATAGGATTAAAAAAGAAAAAAATGAATTTCATGAAGTTTTGACAAAGTTAAGGTGGTCGACATACGATTTTTTATATTTTTAAAAAGTTGTAATAAAAATCCATAATTAATTATTTACTTGGAAAAAAATTACAAAAAAATATGCATCACATTGGAGCATGATTCATCTACTTATACTTAAAATCTTATAAAAAAATATTATCATTTTATTGTGGTTAGGGTGGTCAGACAAACACCTACTTCTTATTTTTTCCCTAAAATTTAGGTACCATTGCATTGAAATTTCAAATTTTCACCAAATAGATTTTTTTTTTTTAAACAAACTTACTGGTTTAGAAACTACATTCAATTTGTTATAGATTCTATTCTTACATATTTTTGAAATAATATAGATAAATTATTCATTTTTTTACGTCAAGTTGCCTAACTCTGATTTTTTTGAATTTTTTGCCACTTAAAGGCCTATTTTTTCCATGATGATCCTGCACATACCCAACATTGAAATAAAAAATGTAGTAAATGACACTTTTAGTTCATTCTACAAAAAAGGAAAGTTGCAAAAAAAATGTGCTCTATTAGTTTTTTCCAAATTGGGAAAAATGGTTAAGTAAGAAATAGGTAAGTGTTATAAAATGCATATGTGTCCTATTTTAGGAACACGTACTCATTACCTTTTACCAACAAGTTAATAGGCAACATGTATGTGGTTTGTTTAAATAATGCATATGCATTTTGTACCGTATACGTGTTTTTAAAATTTTGAATCCCCAACCCACATGTTGCCTCAATTTTAGGCTCAAGAAATGCTTGGAAAGTTGACCATTAGCCTTTGACCTTCAACTAAAAACCTAAAGTAGGTTCAAGAGAAATATCCAACTTTGACAATATGTTTGATGGATTTCTGTTTTGAATCAATCTATGAAATTAAAACCCATTAGATAACACAATGTCTAGATTTGAAATATATAACTTTTGTTCAAATTGGATTATATTTGTTATTTTTTAATTAATTTCTAAGAAAACTAGTCCATAAAGTTGAAATATTAGACTTCTTTTCTTTTTTTAATAAATTTTTTTTTGGTTATTTTTCTTGTAAAAAAATTATATTGTATAAAGCTTCAAACAATTCTCTACACAATGAAAAAAAAAATTCAAAAAATGTTTATTTTAGATCCAATTATGTTTTTTGTACACGTTGATTTTTAAAAACAACAATTAAGGCCAATGAAAATTCAATAAAAAGATATTCAGAAAAAAATTACAAAAAAATATCCTCATCAATCTTCATGTTGTTAACTATCTTTCCCCAAAAGGAATTAGCAAAATACTTTTATTTGGACCTCAAAAAGTGGTGTTCGTACACATGTATGGTATCGTAAAAAAAAAATGACTTTTAAAAAGTCATTTTTATACATCCCTATCAAAATTTAATTTCTATCATCTAGGTATTTGAATAAATCACATATTTAGAAACTAGATTCAAAATTCAAAATTTCATATTATTGACCTATTTTTAGATTCATTGTGTAAGTGCCTCAAATTTTCAGTCCAAGTGTGACAAATTTTGAGGAACAACAAAAACACTTCCACTTTTTGAGCTTTTTGTGGACCCAACTTCTTGCATCAGTCGTATATGCAACACACCATTAATAATTTTTATTCTACCATGAGGAAACCTGATTCTAATTTTACCATGGCCAAAAATGTTTAAATAATCTAATCGTCACCCAAGTACACCTTACCTCCATCAAATTCTTCATATTTAGAAAATAAATCTCTATTAAAGGTCATATGGAAATATGCACCTAAGTCAATTAGCCATGCATCATTACCTTCATAGGTTTCCAAAGATGTAATGAATGAATCACCATCTTCCTTCTTAGAATTAGAATCAAATCTCTTATTTTTCTTCTTTTCTTCTTTGCAGTCCTTATGAATATGTCTAGACTTACCGTAGTTCAAATAAATGACTTTGGATTTTCTAGGAGATTTGGATCTCCCCTTGGACTTGGATTTATCATGCTTCTCATTCTTCTTTCCTTTTTCCTTAGGTCTTCCATGAATATTGAGGGCCTTCTTAGAATTGATGAATACCTTCCTCTTCATCTCTTTAAAAAGAAAAGAACCCACCATATCTTCATTCTTCAATATAACAAAAGTACTTCGAAATAGCCATAATGAGAGAATCCCACAAATCAGATAAAGAACTTGAAGCAAGATATGAAATTTCTCCTCCTCATCCTTTTTGACACTAACTGATGCCAATTGAGACCAACATATTGAATGCTTCCAGGTGGTCTATAATTTAACCACCATCTTCCATTCTCAAGGAATACAATTTCTTCCTCAATAAAATCATGTTCACTAAAGATTTAGCTTGATACATCTCACCAAGCTTCTTCCATAGTTTTTATGTAGAGGAATCTTTAAATAGACATTGATTAAAATAGAGTCTACAAAGCATAATTTGATTAAACCTTTGGCTTTACCACCCATAACATCATTTTGAGCAACTAAAGTAGGATCTATAGACCTTGAAACATTTTTGTCAATAGCATCCCATAGATCTTGATCTATCAATAGATCCTCCATCTTCAGCTTCCATATGTCAAAATTATTTCCAAAAAAATTATCCACCTATATTCTCCTTGATGAACTTTTCATTTGAAAATTCCTACAACAAGATCACAAAGTATCTTCTATACAAGCTCCCACTCAAATATGGATTAGTTCAAAAAATACAACAACTCACAATTGAAACCAAAGGTGATCAAGTTCTTATACCACTTGTAAGGAAGCTAAGCTATTGTAACAACCTCCTTCAATAATCTTGAGAGAAGGATAATGCAAAACTGTTCAGATTTGTTCAACTGTTATGAAAACTTAAATAGAAATAAACATAAATATCATGCATACCACAACACAATGATTTAAGTGGGTAAAATCCTTGCAAGAAAAAACCCCACACTCCAAAACTTCCCCAATATATTATTCAAAAATGACAAAGATTACAATAAGCTTCTCACAGGAGTATCACCAACCAAAGATCTAGAGGCAACCCAACCACTATTAGACTCTCAAAATACATCACAACACATAGTTGTAGTACAACACCCTCATAAAGTAGGCATTACTTCTAGGGAAATTCAAGCCAAAAAAATATCTACCATCTAATATGAGACCTAATGATGAGCGGTCCAGATTTACAATAATAAAATATTCATAAAAATTGGCTTTCGAGCACACTACCCTCAAACCCCCCTCCAAGGGGATGATACCCCTAGAACCATCATGAGTGGATACCCCCTACCTAACGCCCCCTGCACTTACCTTTCAATAGTAAACCTTTTTTAATTGCAAGGTTGAGACATATTTTTCTAACATAGACCAGCATATCACACTTGCATAGCAATGTGTACACAAGCATCATATGAAACACAACAACACAATGAAAACAATAAGAATAAGAACTCACCATTACATAAGCAAGGTGTAAATACCAAAATACTAACCATTCATGGGATAAATCCATCATGAAGAATAAGAGAGAGAGAACATCTACACGATGATCGATAAAATAGGATAAGGGAATCATCAACCTCCAATCTGTTTGAAGTGGATTCACTCTGAGAGGGGGGGTGAATCAAAGTGAAGTAATTTTTAAATTTTTGACTCTGAAAGATACAATGAGACTTTATACTATTTTTAACTCAATGTGGAAGACTTGTTTATGCAAGTGTACATCAACATTTAAAATCAGATTGACATGAAACTTGAATAAAATTTATAACTAATGTTAAAAGCATCGTATGATATTGTTCAATTAGAGTGTGAACAATCTTGTACGTGCTTTTGTAACAGAACAACAACTTTGCTCAATAAAAGACTTTTTAACTTTGCATGATAACCTTTTGAAATAAGAAACTTTTGATCATACTAAACGTATAAGAGCATTGAATGAATGAGTACATTAACATGAAATAGAATGAGAGACAAATAATATCACATAACACAAAGATTTCTTGAGTAGAAAAACCATCGCGGGGTATAAAAAACCACTCGCTAAAAATTCCTTTTCATTAATCAAAGAGCACCAACTCCGTAACAAGTTACTAAAGCACCAAATTCATAAGAGCACCAACTCTGCCTAAATTTTGAAGCATCAACTTCAGTAGGAGCACCAACTCCTTTACAAAGTCATTGTCTAAATTGTGTATACAGAAATGACCTTACAACTGCATTTACATTTGCAGTCCTAAAATCACAACTGAATACAAAATACAAAAATGATTTTCAATGATACCCACTACAATATGTATTGTTCATAACAGTACTATGAAAAAATTCTCCCACACTAAACACAAATGTCTCTATTGTGAAAACTAGAGATTATAGAAGAAACCCTCTTTTCTTCTTTTCACAAATTTGATCAAAATAACTCAAACAAAAACCACATTCTATTTTTGAATGCAATCTCTGTAATGAAACCAGAGATGTGTTACAATAAAGCCATCTTCTTATTTTCTCTCTTTTCTCTCACTAAATCATGGCTTTTTTCCATGTATTTATACAATGCACAAAACAATTATTCCTTTTCAAAAAACCCGTAATCTAATAACCTAGGTTTGTATAAACAAAGTTGCTAAATCATGATACCCATGATGGGTTTTTAGAAAATCAATGTTATATCAATGAATGCCAATGAAACCCTTGAGTATAAACTCGGGTTGATGAAAAAATGAGATTAATATTTAACAGATTTCTAAACTTCAATGAATCACTTAATTCATAAAATCAATTGCTTTAACAAACCAATGCACTATTTCCCAAACTAAAAAATCAAATACCTATCAGGGTAGCCAAAATGTTACCATCTGATTGTGCAAAACTTTCATAACGGTCTCACTATAACTCATCCAACATTCAACTCAAAAATTAGCTACAAACTATAACTGCAAACTCTACATGACGGTGCTAGGGTATATCTTCAGAGCAAAATGAAAAAGACATAATGATTTTTCCCTAACTTCTTTTCTATCGAGCATTTTGACCAAATACATAATCATTTGGAATCCACACTTTAATCATTTTGAAATCCATAAATATTACAAACAATTTTCATATTTCTACCCACTCACATCCACATGAGTAATGAAAATCTTAATCACATGTTCATTAGTGTCAACTTGAAATACCATCGACTGTCCAAGTTAAGTCTGACTTATTGCATAAGTCAAAACAATGAAATTCAAATAAGATGTAGCCTAATGAATGTGGTCGATAAGCAAGATGAATCCCAACACTATGATCATTGATAGCTATTTAAATGGCTTTCATTTTAAACACAAATAAAAAGCCAATGAAAATGAATCAAATAATATGACCATTGTGAAACATGGTAGGCCCAACCTGAATAATGTAAACCAAATCATATGTAAATAGCCCGATTACCCCAAGTCAAAGCCATGCATAGCTTTAGCTTTATGCCACCAAATATAGCATATAATTGCTATAAGAAATACAAACCACTTTACTATACTTGATTTCCCTTTGAAAAATGAATGTTTCCAAGTAAACCATCAAAGAGAAGTACTTTGAAGAGGAATTGAAAGCATATCATCAAGAATTGTTCACTTCATATAAACTAGTTACTAGCACATGTGCACCTTGTGTGCTAATGATACAATAGAGCATATAAAATCTGAAGAAAATGAATGTGCAACACAAGTCTTCATTAAAACTGAAGCTTACCAAATACTTGTAATCTTGAGCAATGAACTGCTATCACATGGATGCGTCTCAACAGAACCAATTTAGAATTAAAAGCCATCATGCCAAAATGAGTTCCATCTGATTCAATATCAAAATGATATAATGATCAAACATATAAAATGATATCACTTGAAATCCAATACCATAACCGAATCACTTGTACAAGCAAGATAACCTTTATCTGCACATGAAGCTCAACCTGATCAGTACCACAAGATATGACAAATATGAATGTAAACCAAAGCCATAAAACTATCCACAACCAAGGTACTAAATGCCAAAACAAGAATAGATTAAGAGTAAGCTAGAACTAAACCAATAAACATTCCAAGACCAAAGAGCCATATTATTAGTTGTCATCAAGGAAAAATTGGCACAAAGAGAAAGTCAACACAATCCACATCTAGACTTACTTAACCAACCAAAATAAGGACAAACCTTCAGCAAAGTATGTCAAACTAGGAGATTCAAACTCCCCTATAATTGGAATGATTTTGATTCACTTCCAAAACCACCACACACTTTCCAAGATATCTTGCTGCAACATGCTATCACACAAGCAAAAAGATACTAAAACATAATACCTCAAGAGTTTTATGAGGAATGTTGATAACACTAAAAATACTAACCAAGAAGGTTTTCAACCTCCCCAAGACTTCACAAGACTAGGTACACAATCTCTCTAACCCTAGGTTTGCCAACCGGTCAACTTTAAAAGAGTGCACACAAAAAGAAGGAAGAGAACCTACAAATCCTCAACAAAGAAACTTAAGGAAAAGTTCAAAAAATCATTATACCCCTAGGACCATGATGAAAAACTCTCATTTATATGGTTTACCCATCTGAGGTCCCAAAATTGAGAGGAACTAACAAGTCCTAAAAGAGAGAATTTAACTTGACTAGGTTTTTGAAAATGTAGTCAACAAAAATGATCATCACAAGCAAAATATAGGACATAAAAACTATCCAACAAGGAAAATAGGATTAGAAATCCCTTCTATAACCCTAGTTAAGAGGATTTAGATTCTATATTTATATGGGAATGAGGCTGCCCCAATATAAGACCATGTCACCCAAACAAAGATAGTGTCATCCATCATAATTAGGCCACCCTAGTATCATACAAGGCCACCCCCAACAAACTCATAAACATTCCAGAAGAATTTGGGGACTCTTGAGTTGACCAAGCCACCCAAATATATCACTGTGTCACCCAAACTCAATATAAGACACTTAAATTCATTCTAAACCCAAAATAAATGTTTCTTAGTTCATTTTAAATATACAAGACATAAAAACATCATTATACATTTATTATCATGTTTAACACCAACACCGAAACATATAATTAGGGCTTATATACTAAAATTTACAAATGATTATAATTCATCTCACAAGAGAGGTTCATTTACAACTTACATTACAATTACATTATAATTATATAACAAAAAACTCAAATATCCTTTTAATAATTAAATTACATTTAATTAAAGTAGTTACAAAGTAAAATATGAAATAAGAGGAGATACAGATGTCACTTTCACTTCTCAAATCTCTAAACCACAATGGTGGTTTCCACACCACTCTACCATGTGAAACTAATAATTTTCACTCCCACTATGCTAGGAGATGATCACATGGCCCAAACACACTCGCACAAGACACATTGGGAGAGGGGAATTTATACTCATGCCAATCACGAAGTAGATATGGCATTCAAGAATGTAATAAAGAATCTCTTTCACAACATAAAATTTAGGTAGGAAAACACTCAAATGCACAACAACAAACTCTAAAGGAGAAGTTAGCAAGATCCATATTAATGATCCCTAGAATCTTCCCCATGAAATAGCATAATACCTCTCACACAAGACGAGGTAGGATACCACACATAACACAAGGTCACTCAATGATTGAATCAAACTCAATTCACTGCCACATTGAACAAGGCACACAAAAAAAATTCTAATTTCTAATTTTATCCAAATTCAATGAAATTTTTCCACATCTATTTATATATTTCATGATGTGCCACTCTGTCCAAACATTCAAAAATATCCATTTACATTAAAAACATTTAAATTTTCATAATATTTTGGTAATGCCTAAAATCATAAATTTCCCAAAAACTCCCACAAATAACCCCAAATCTCACTAGTCAATTAAATTCATTCCCCAATTATCATTCAACATATAATTTTTCTATTAAATCCATATAAGAATTTAACTAAGTTAAATTATGAAAATAATAAATTTAACAAGACATCAATGACATATTCATGGGACATCCACAAAGAGGGTTATGGTATCCCAAATCATATCATTGGCAGTATTTGGGCCAAAATGGGTACATAACTAAGTACTCGCAATCGGATCAAATACAACAAGTAAGGTAAAATAATAAATGGCCAATGTGACATCTCTTTATAGCCATTTTCGGTGTATACTTAGACCTGTGGAGCCAGGTGGAGAAATACCTAATACATAACCACTCAATGCACACATCAAACGTACCTACTGCATACATATAAATAGCTGAAGCATCACATAAATACTCCATGGTGTACACAATTATATCCATAATTTTGTTGCATTTAAACAAAAAAATTCAGGATATCATTCAATTATAATATCAATATTAATGCATATATTCATGAAGAAAAGTAAAATAATAATCATTCAGGAAAGCCCGCATCATGCATGCATCCTAAGAATACCTCCAAAATGAAATACATCCATCCCCTTTCAAGGAACTTGGAATCATATCACAGATGCAGTTTAGTGCCATTTACATCAAGAATAACAATAAAATAACCATAGAGGAAACATGAATCAAGATATAGAACAATAATATCAAAACATGAACATCTAACATATGATAGCTTTTGGATTTAAGTACATTCATTTTCTTGCATCAATATTTTAGATCACACTTCATGATCTATCATCAAAATGGGGGAAAATTAGTGAGCAATTTTGTAAAATTAGCCACCTAAATTGAATAGAAAAGCAAAGATAGAGGAGATGGAATAGAGCACAAGAGGAAGGGTACCTAAGGAGGTAAGGAAAAAAGTAAATTAAACAATCTACTACTAAATATTAGAAAGAATGTGAAAGAAAATAACATAAATATGTGAGAAAAATTTGTAGTTCACATATTAAAACTTTATAACTTACAATGAAAAAATAAATTGGTATGTTAGGATGTTTTAAATAAATTAATTAAATGAATACAAAATATTCAGACAATAAGACAAAAATATCTTTTCATTCAACTTAGACCATTAACATTTAAAGAATGAATTATTATTCTCGTTGATAGAATTCTTTTTTAGGGCATCTGGCAAATTCACCGCCAACAATTCACCCACGAAAAATTTACCACCAACAATTCACCGCAGGAAAATTCACTGCCATGACAATTCACCGCACAAAAATTTAATTGCATGAATTTTTGGTAGTTAATTTTCCATGACGGTGAATTGTTGGTGGCAGTGAATTTTCCTACGGTGAATTGTTGACAGTGAATTTTCCATCAATGAATTGTTGACGGTGAATTTTCCTAGAGCCCTTTTTTAGAACTATTAGGGAAGAAAAATATAATCCTAAGATTGACTTATTGATTACTCATTCTTATATGAAATAATTATTAAAAATATTACTTGTGATGACTAACAAATTTATCATCTATAATAGAAATTATATTGTACGGTATATTAAAATAAAATACTTTAATGAAAAATATGCAATTTTTTTTTTATGAATAAACATTAATCTATATTAAATTAAAGATTAAAATACATAATAAAAAAAATATATGTAAATTTTCAAATTAATCGACATAAAAAATTAATAAATGTTAAATAATTATCATGTGTCGAACATTGTTTAAATATTAAAAAATCTAAAATAATATAATGTTTAACAATAATATTTTAAGAATGATAAAGACTAAAATGACAAATGCTAAGCTAAATTGCAGCCTTCGTCGTCTTCGTCATGTCAATCTTTATCATCCGTAACTTTTCATGTTAAAAGATTGTTTTATTCAAGATTCTTCTGGCTGTTCACATGGGTTTTAACACATCGAAATCGACAGATTCATCTATGACCACAGAAGCTTGCTTGTTTTATCCCAGATTTGTAAGGTTTGTAGCCCTCACTTCATTCATCTATGGTAGTGCTTGTTTCTGACGTTGTCTGTATATGGGAAAAACCTTGCTAGTAACGACGTGTAGCAGTAATGACCACAAAAGCTTGCTAGTAATGACGTGTAACAGTACCGCTCTAATCTTTTTGGGCTCTGGAACTCACAAAGGTCGGTGGAAGAGAGGACAGTCGAGTCAAATGCAAACGAGTGATCTGCATTGATAGTTTTGTAAACATCTGAAGGTTAACAGAGCTGTAGATAAATTGGAATCCAATGGATTCGGATCAAAGTCTTGCAGAAATCCATGTAGTGGCGGTGCCTCTCCTCGCACAGAGTCACCTGAATCAGCTCCTTCATTTCTGCAGAGCCATAGCCGGACGAGGGCTAAGTGCATCGTTCGTGTCCACCTCCACCCATATTCACCAGGTCCGCCACCGTTTTCAAGGGTGGGACCTTCACAAGTTCAACATTGTTTTCGAGGAACTGCCCATGCCAGACTTGCCAGATGGAGAGCCCAGTGCTGAAAGCACGCATATGTTTCCCAGACATCTGGCTTCTCTATTTGATTGCGCGAACCTCCTACGGCCCCATATGGACAGCTTCCTGCGCAACATCTCTTCCTCCATGAACAAGAAAGTCGTGATGGTGTACGATGTGCATATGGGGTGGGTTCAGCCATTGGCCGACAAGTACGAGATTCCAACCTATATATTCAGACCTGTGGGCGTTTATGCCAATCTCTGGTTTACCCATAAACGGACCGGCACTGAATTTGGACCGTTAGGGTTCTCGAGTCTTAAAGTACCGGTATTACGGACCGTAACCGAACAACATTTGAGGTTTTTCGACCGCCAGAGTTCGTTCGTCGGGTCTGCTAAGGGAATAATCGCCAGCACCTTCCGCGTAATTGAATCTCGATATATTGACTTGGGCAAGGAGCACAAGATTTTCGGCCACAAGCCTCTGTGGACAGTGGGTCCTCTCCTTCCCCTGCAATTGTTGAGCGAGGACCCGCCCCTGGAATTACAGACGGACTGTGAGTGCACGGGATGGTTAGACCGCCGTTCTCCGGCGTCCGTCGTGTACGTATCTTTTGGCAGCCTGTCTTTTTTGCCCGCAGCACAAATCCGGGAGATTGCCGTGGGATTGGAACGCAGTGGACAGCCTTTCCTGTGAGTACTAAAGGCCTCCGACTCATCCCGTTTTCCCGCGGAAGAGCATTCGAATGGGATATGCGAGTTTCTGCCGGAAGGGTATGAGAGTCGAATACAAGGACGCGGCCTCATTGTCACCAACTGGGCGCCTCAGCTTCAGATACTGTTTCACAAGTCGACTGGTGGATTTTTAACGCACTGCGGGTGGAATTCGATCGTGGAGAGTACCTGCGCAGGAGTGCCCATTGTAGCCTGGCCTCTGCATTCCGATCAGTTTGCCAACGCTAAGCTTGTAAGTTGCGAGTTGAAGACAGGTGTAGAAGTGAAGGAATGGAGTAATACAGAGGAGTATGAGATGGTGAGTGCAGAAGAGGTCGAGATGGCCGTGAAACGATTGATGGTGAGTGAGGAAGGAACGCAAATGCGGAAGAGGGCGCAGAATTTGAGAGCTCAAACCCGGATGGCAGTTGCAGAGGGGGGCTCTTCTCCCGACCAATTCGATTCCCTTCTCAGCCACTTCTCCCATCAAAGCAGAAGGTCCATCAGCTAGCAATACTAATTCCACGCCATCACTGAATTCCCTATTTGTTGTTTTGCATTTACTTACTTGGTATGTAAAACGATGAGCATATTTTATGGAATCTTTTATTCAGTTTATTGGAATTTTTTATTTTACAGCGAGAACAGTTTATTATATTATCTTAAGAAAGAATGGCGAAAACAATCTCTGGTATTGGAATTTTTTGCTTTACAGTGATAACCTATCAAGAAACGAATCAACCAAAAGAGGGCGTCTCGGATCATATCATTTGCTACAATTATAGAAGGGATTAGCTAACTTGTCTGATATTTTGGGCAGTTTTACACCATTTGACAATGTAGTTTGGAGGAGAAAAGTACATGTTTTGTTTTTATTTTCTTATACTTTTGTATTTATATTAGTTTTATAATTATATGAAGTTGTAGTCTTTTATCTTTGAAGACTACCGTATTTGTAAGTTTTGTAATAATGTATTAGAATTAAAAGAGATTATTTTAGATGTTCAATATATTATATAAGATTTATGGTAGATTCATTACTTTTTTAAAGGAAATCATGATTGTCTACTAGATCTTATTCATTTCATGAAATAAAGATGTGTAGTTATATTTATCGAAGAGTTGACCCAACAAAGAATCTAAATTTTCATGAGTCATCTACACATCTCTTTAACTCAATTTTCACCTTTGTGTTCCTTTCTTCAACGTTCATTCTAAAGGTGCAATCAAACTTGTTATGAACTATATTTTTTCTTTATTTTCCTTGCATGTGTTTAATTAAAATGTATTTTTCTTATTGTTCCATTAACCTAACTTGGTTATTAGTGGACCGTAATATACTTTTATAGACATGTTTATATTTTTCAAGGGCCCCTTCCAGAACTAATTGATCTATACAAAAAATTATCTTTTAAGCGGCTTCATGTCTTTAGAAGTCCCAAGTGGTGTGTTTGAGGAACACATCATCCTAGAACATTTTCATTATCAATGGTTAAGGAGTTTTATTAAAAATGTGATGGCATATAACATAATAATTGAGTTGCACCAAACACAACAAACAATAATTCAATATCTATTGTCACCTATATTTTCTCAATTGAATTAGTCTTAGGGGATTGAGAAAGGCACAAGGAATTTATATACTTCAATCCTTGCATAGTAGTCTCCCTAAGGTGCTTATTAGGACTACCCAACTCCTTACAATGATGTCACTCAAGAAAACATTTCCTACTAGTACCAAATGTCAAAATCCATATATGACAAAATTATGCCTCTAAGACATAGTTATGTCTCTTGGGCTAGGTCATAGGTGTAATTGAGTCCCAAGACATCAAACTTTTAGATCTCAATCATCTCATCCCATTAACCATCAATACAATTCTAAAATTTAGCTTATGCCTTTATATATTACTATGCGTCAATGGAAAATTCAACATCACATCCATTTCAAGGTAAGCCTTAAGCCATCTTAGTCAATTTTAATTAATAATTCAAATATTTATCTTTGTTAATCAACCTTAGCTCACATATGCATAAACATGTACACATTCACATGCACATATAGAGACACATAAAGAAGTTTAATTGATTTAATTTATCATTTAGTTAACCTTAGAAACCTTTGTAAGGTGTGTTTTTACCCCTATGTTTTGTTGAAATCTAACAATACTACACCACTAGAGTTTTTCTCTAGGTTATCCTTCTTTATTTTTATTTTATTCACCATGGATTTTCATGAACCTTTATCCTTGTCTCACATTCCTTCTTATAACAAGGATTTTAATGTATTTTCATAAAAAAAAGCATACCTTTTAATCCTTGAGGATATCACATCCTTTTATCAAAATGATGGTGATCCATGTTCTATAAATATAATAGTTGTGTTGGGTCTCAAAAATTCTACTCCACTTCCTAGAGAAAAATCTCACACACAAAGCCAGGTTGTCATCATACAAGTGAAATTAGGTCATCAACACAGTGTGGAGGGTTAATGGCCAACTCTATGAGAGTGGATTGTGTCTCCTATGTTTTCATACCAACTTAGACTCGGGGGGGCATTCCCAAAGGTATACCTTAATAGGTATTGAAATCACATAAAATGAATAATAATGAAATAAGGATAGTCAAACCTACCTTGATGTCTTTGTCCCATTGATTGTCACTAAACCAAGAATAATTAGCTAGCTCAAAACCCCTATATTTGATAATAATGTACAATCATAACCCACATAAAATGAATTCATTACAGGTGCATTGAAGATATATCCCTAGTTATATTATGAGGTTATGAATGTAAATAAACTAATCCTACTCCTATACCACCAATCTATGTTCTTTGAAAAGAATGGAGATGGGCTAGCTGGACTAGAAACTAGTGCCTATCTAATGGGTTACAAATTCATAGGTAATAAGAAAGAAACCCATGAAAGGAAACATAGAAGAATTGATTTGGGCACATATTTCATCAAAGCACAAACATTATACAAAGATCATACTTAGTAATCCAAAATGAACTACATGCAATCCATTTGAAACATTGAAAAGGCCATTTCAAAGAATGCAATATTTTGAATGTTGCTGTTGTGTCACCAAAAAATTTATAGTTGACATTTTTATGCTCACTTGAGTCTCTCTTTTGGACTTTGGCTTTACTTTTCCTAGGTCTAATGTTGTAATGTGGTTAACACATTCACATTAGGTCTTGAATCTTTATGAATCATTAAGACTTCTAGGTTGTCTTGTAAAGGTGTTGTGAAGTGTTGTAACTCACTTTCACACTTTTCTAGGACCCTTTCATCATAATTCACTTAAATAACTCCTTTTTATCACTTACCAAGTCTTATTTCAAAGTGTTGTAAAGTTTTATAACCCACTTTCATGCTTTTCTAGACTTTTCTTCACTAATTCAACCCTTTCTCATGTATAAATGACCCTTTAATACACTTTCTAGCCGTTTTTAAGTGTGTTTTTGAGGATATTCCCATTGGAAAACATTTAATGCCTCATAATTCCTGACACCCACTTAATTTACTTAAGTGGGACTAAGTCGCCAGTAGGGGCAACTTAGTCCTAAACTGTTGATTTTTGGTTCCTATGGACAACTCTTGCTCTTCTAGGGTTTTTCACCTACAAGGAGAGAGATAGGAGCAAAAATGCTAATGGTTCATTCAAATAATGTTATGTGTGATGTTCTCTAGCCTAAATGAAGTTAAAAAAATGCAATTGACTAATCTAAATGAATGAAAATGAATGCAAAAGTGAAATTTAAGCTATGTTTGAGAACACATTATGTTATGCAACAATGGACTAAATGAAGAAAATATGCAGAACAGAAAGGAATGGGATGAAACAGAGTGCACCTGGGAAAAAAATGATGAATATGGAGTGTTGTGGATGCTAACTGAAATTATTGATTTTTCACGATGGGACTCATTCGCCCAAGGTGGTGAATTAGTCCTCCTCCTGGTGAAAACTGTCTGAAACAAGTCTTTGTTTGTCAGGATCCAGAATCTAAAAAAATTAGATTTTCAGTCCTAAGGTAGGACTTATTTGCCATAGGTGGTGAATCAGTCCTCTCCCAAATTTTTTAAAAATCAAGAGACAACTCTGCAACACCAAATCTGGAAATCACTGCTTGTTGGGTTGTTGAAGTCAATTCTTTAGGAAACAGACAGAAAACCTTCTCTAAGCTAGAAATAGACTTAAGTTGACTTGTAAACCAATCTTCAACACCAAAAAGCTTATCAAATCTGCATACCTAGGTCTGCAAACAAACATGCAATAGGGGGAAATGGTTTAAGGTTAGTAAATAGGAGTTTGCCTTGGTCAAACCCCGCTTTTGGTAATCAAACATTTAATAAAATAATGAAATGCAAAGGAATGATAAACTAACAACATGCAATTGCTATTAACTTACCAAACCCTTGATGATGCAAGTCTGAAGTAATGTCAATGGCTGCTTCAAAGTGCTTGAAAAGATGTTGTAAAATGCTTGAATGCTTGAGTGAATAGGTGGATAAGTTGACTTGATGAATTGGGGTTGAAATGAGGTGAAAATCACTTATTTATACACACGTGTTCCTTAGTTAACCATTCATACCTCATCACAGGCTGACATCAAGTGTTTTTGAATAAAATCGCGAAAGGAAATTTAAAATATTTTGAATTTGGGGCCAAGCGGGACTCATTCGCCACCCATGGTGAATGGGTCCCACCTAGGACCTGAAAAATGTGTGTCAGGAAATATGTTTTATTTAATGTTGTTGTCGCGATAATACTCAAAAATACACTTAATTAAGTATATGAGAGGATAAAGGGGTCAAATAAAGCATGAAAAAGGGATAAATAATGAAGATGTGCCTAGAAAAGCGTGAAAGCTTGTTACAAGTCTTTACAACACTTCAAAATAGGTCTTGTTGATGAATAAAAAGGTGATTTTTAGGTGAATTGTAATTAATAGAGTCTACAAGAGTGTAGAAATGTCTTACAACACTTCACAACACCTTCAAAAGACATCGTTCTTTTAATTTTAGTACCTAAATAAGCATGTTCAAGCCATGTTATGACATAAAATCAAAGAAACATAGACAAACACCATGAAACAAGATCTAAAAGGCCATGAAAATAACAAGGGGCCATTTTTCTATGGCACAAGTCCTTTTTGGCATAAAACTCAAAATAATTTCAAATTTCTGATGGGATTTTATCCTCTAACCCTTGAGGTCGGCCTGTGATGTGTTATTTTTGGGAAATTTTAGTAAAATAAAGTATAAATAAGGGTTTTTCTCCTCATTTTACATCTCCTACAATTTCATAATCTCTTGCACTCATTAAGCATTCAATCTAGCAAGCAATCAATTAATCAAGTAATCAAGCATTGTCGAGCCACCCATTGGAGCACTTCATTGCATATATTCAGATTTCTACATCAAGGGATTGGTAAGTTTATGACATTGCATGTTGTTTATTTATCATTGCATGTTATTTATTTATCATTCTCCTTTCATTTCAATTCATTTTATAGGGTTTGATTACCAAAGTGGTGTTTGACCAAGGAAAACCCCTATACTCTAACCCTTAACCATTTTTCCCCTTTTGCATGTGTGTTTGCAGACTTTTGTATGTAGATTTGTCAAGAAAATAGGTGTTGAAAAGTGGTCAAGAAATCTTCAAATTCAATCAAGTCATCACAACCCTAATTCAAGCTTGTAGAGACTTTCTACCCCATTTTCTACAGAATCAAGTACGGACACCTATCAAGAAAGCAAGTGCAGACCTAAGACTACAAGATTTTGTCCCAAAACTCCCAAGATTTGTAGGAGGACTAAGTTGCCACTACTAGTGGATTAGTCCTACTTTTGGGCTTGAAAAGTGATTTTGACATTTTTGGATACCCATTTGGCAGATTCTCGTTCTAGTAAAGTTTCTCGAAACTAGGACTAAGTCGCCTAGCCTAGCATAAGTGTCCCAATCAACGATTTCAATCAATTTTTAAAGATTTCAAAATCCCCCAGCATCAAGTCTCAAATTCCAGGTGCACCTCTTTCACCCTATTCTAGTATTTTATCATTTACTTGCATTTTTAGGCATTTCTGCATATCATAATGTGTTTTCCAGCATTTTGCATTTCTTAGGTTTTGCATCATTACATCATTTCATTTTAAGATCAGTGCATTAGAACATCTTAATTAGACACAATAAATCTCATTTACATTGACTTTGAGTGTAGACATTAGCATTTTGGCCCATTTCTTTCTCCTTTTAGGTGAAAAACCCTAGAAGTGCAAGAAAGCATTTGGTTTGCCAAATCATTGTCCACATTTTGTTGAACCTAACGTTTGAACATATTTGCTTCTAATTTTAAGTGCATCCTAATTTTAATTTATATTGCATTAGGTATTCCATTGTTTAAATTGCATCTTAGGGTTTTCAAAATTACATTATTGAAAGGCTTCAATAGTTTTCATTTTTGGATCATTTGTGCCTTGAAAAACACTAAATATTCTGCATTTCATATAGTAATTGCATTTTTGCATCTGAAAAACATAAAATTCTATTCAAAATTTCTAAAAATACTCAAAAAAATTGTCAGTGGGACTAAATCGCAACACTAGGTGACTTAGTTCTCTTGCATATTTTGCACTGCACTTTCTTATAATTTTTGGGTATTCTCTACATTTTTGTCTTTTGTTACTGCATACTGTCATATTTTCTAGATTTGTTGTTTTACTCTGTTTTTCACATATTACTTTACTTTCATTCATTGTCATCATGGATTTTTGCTTTAATAAGTTTTGGAATTCATTGAAATCCCTTGTAGACATGTCAAATTGTGCCTTTGGTTGTGATCCTAATGACCTTGAGCTTCCTCATGCTCCTTCAACTCCTAATGAATGTCCACCTTGTGTTGCTGACATCATTGGAGATGATGATGAAAGTATGAACAAGTTTTTAAATTCATGCCTTGACAACCTTGAAGCCAATGCAGCCATTTATCCATCGATGAAGTCATAAGATCTTCCTACTATTTCACCTCCTAACATGTTTGGATACCTACATCCTGAAATCAATGAAGGACCTAAGTTCCCCTCAATAGGTGGATCTATTTCCTCTACACAACCACATCCTCAACCATTTTATGATAACAAAGTTACAAACACACCCATCAACTTTGAAGAAACATATGACAAAGGTTTTACTATATTAAGCAAACAAGGATGTGATACAATAATCGAACATGAGATTCACCAACTTTTAGAACAAAGACCAACATATGACAACACAACAGGGTTAGGATATCAAGATCCTCCTCATACCGACAAGCCTCCTTTTGAATATCAGAGACTTCGAGATGATGGTATAGTGATCTTTGATTCCCCTCCTGATTTGAATGTCCTCCTCCCACATGAACAACCATTACCTGATTCTAATGACAAGAATGTAAGGATCCCCATGGGTCCTCCTCCTCCTTCCATTCATGAAAAAGGAGAATCTAGTAAATGAAAATGACCTTATAAATTAAAGAAACTAAAATTTCCTCTCCATCCACCACATGAATGTGAAAGGAAACTCCAAATGCTATTAAAAATAGGTCTCATTTTGTTACCACCTCTGAATAGGTTGGTCATTCATCCTAAAGATTCTAATGTACCATTTTGCAAATATCAAGTTATGTTCTTGGCCACCGAATTGACGAATGTTAGACATTGAAGGACATACTAAATAAGCATCACTTCACTGATACCGATTGTTATCTTATCATTCAATAATTCCTTAAACCAACTCCTCTCATTATGTAGTGATTGTAGAGCTATAATTCTCATTATTGCATGATCCTTCCCATCATCCACCTTGTCTCATTCTTTCCTTACACTCAATGGGGGCAAGAAGTTGTTAGTCTTTTCCTAGTAATGCCTTTGTCCTTATCTCTTAACTGTGTTATTTCCTTTTCGCTTATACTAATTAAGATTATGAAGCCAATAACTTGGTTAATGGTTGACTTACATTTGCATTACTACCCTATTTTCTTACATTTCTATTTTATGTGTGTATCATGTTCCCCTATAGCATGAATTTGATGTGTTCTCTCTCTCTCTTTGTACACTTCCTCTATTTTTGTCTCTATTCTTCTATATGGTGTGCATTGCATTTTTCATCTTTGTTTTGTGTTTTCCTTTTGGGGATGATGCAACGCGTTGAGATGCCCTATGTCTCTTCCATGTTGACCCAAAAGGCCCTTTTTCTTTTTTTCTTTTTCTTGTTTTTGTCTTCTTGAGGATGACACAAAGCGTTGAGATGCCCTATGTCTCTTCCATGTTGACCCTAAAGGTCCCTTTTCTTTTTTTATTTTGCTTGTGTTTGTCTTGTTGAGGATGACACAAAGCATTGAGATTCCCTATGTCTCTTCCATGTTGACCCAAAAGGTCCTTTTTCTTTTTCGCTTTTCTTGTGTTTTTCCTTTTGGGGATGATCCAAGGCATTGAGATCAAAATGTCTCTTTCATGTTGACCCAAAAGCTTTTCATTTTATTTCACCTTTTTTTTTCACTTGTGTCTCCTTTTGGGGATGATGCAAATTGTTGAGACTGCAAGGTCTCTTCCATGTTGACCCAAATGGATTTTATTTTTCTTTTATTTTTGCCTCTTTGTGTCATTCTTCCAGTTCTATGTGTTTTGGGGAATGATGACAGTTTCGAGCTCTTTAATCAAAATAATTGCAACAACGAAAATATTGACCCCAAATCCATAGATCCCTTATGTGTTTGGTGTGTTCCTTTTGGGGGAAACCCCTCTTTCTTTTGTTCTTTTTCCTTCACATGACACAACCTTAATTGGAAACATATGACTTGACATAGGGGCTTTCCAAGTTGGCTCTCATGTCTTGTTTCTTTTTGCATTTTTCCTTCACTACTTTAAAGTAATTGCTCATAGAACAGTGTGTAGAAATTCCTTTAAAGTGGGGGCATACATTGGCATTATTCATTTTGCATTTTTCTTTTTCTTGGTTCTTAGTGCAGCCTTGTTAATTTATATGATGTGTTTGTCACTTTTTGGATGACATTGGGTACGATGTCCTTCACAAGCGTGATCTATCATAGCATATTATATTCCTCTTAGTGGCTTGATGTGATGCACTGCATCACCTAAGTTGCAAATATTTTATTCTTTGATCGGTCCTCTCTTGGAGACATTAGACACAATGTTCCCTAAGTGACAGACCTTGCATGATCCTAACAAGACTCATTTGAACCTTTTTTTGCATTTTTACATTTTACATCTTTGCCACCTTGCATAACACAGCTTGTATGCCTATGGGACCTTCTTGTTTGTTCATGAGTTCTAAGCATACAAAGATTTCCTTGTCTCATGAAGCACGAACTGACATTGTCTTTGTGGCGCCTTATTAAAGTTATCAGGAGGTATAACTTTAATATGGTTGAGCAGGAAAGCCCATCTAGTGGCACGAATTTTCCCCATAGCCACCTACTTGTGCAAGTGCATACCAACCGAACGTATGTTCCTCATCTTTTGGGCCTTCTCACCCCATAGAAAACCAGAAGTTTCATGACCCCAGAGAGTATACGTGGGCTTTCTCACCCGGAAGAGAACCATAAGTATTGTCACCCCAGCGTGAGTACACATTTTTTTTAAAAAACAAACAGCCTAGATCTGATCCACAATGAGTTGGAAATATGATCAAAGCTTTCATTCTTTTTCATCACTTTCTTGTGTGTTCCTTTGCACTTATGTTTGGTTTTCCATGGGATCGTGATCTTGGGGGCTTGATCATCCCTCTTGATTGTTGATTCATCTTACCAACATTTGTACATTAGGATCCCTCTTGATGTGCATGTTGAGCTACTTTAGTGAGAGTTTGAAGAAAGTTCATCCTCTCACTAAAGTGGGGGCTTAATGTGTCACCAAAAAATGTATAGTTAACATTTTTATGCTCACTTGAGTCTCTCTTTTGGACTTTGGCTTGATTTTTCCTAGGTCTAATGTTGTAATGTGGTTAACACATTCACATTATCTCTTGAATCTTTATGAATCATTAAGACTTGTAGGTTGTCTTGTAAAGGTTTTGTGAAGTGTTGTAACTCACTTTCACACATTTCTAGGACATTTTAATCATAATTCACTTAAATAAATCATTTTATCACATACCAAGTGATGGGCAAGGTCATTGATGTCACAACTTGCATCATTTAATTAATTCTTTTATCGAATTGGGTGTGTCTCAGAGCAATATGTGATAAGGATTGTTGTCACAGATTCTTTTTTGGGGGGTTTGCACTATAAACAGTGACTTTAGGTATCATTTTTCCTACTTTAGGAGCTTTTCAGGAGCTCTTCGGAGCGACTAATTCCTAAGATTTAAATCTACTTTAACTTCAAATTTAAAATTTTGTTGACTTAATTCTAAATTTATTGACTTCGATTTAAAGACCAATTCATGGAGACAATTAATGATTGCTTTAATCCCTAATCTAAAATATGAAATTCCAAATTAATTCTATTTTTCTTTAAAATAAATCCATAACTTAATTGCTGGAAAGTAAATGCTAATTTAAGAGCAGGAATGAATTGTAGGAAAATGACGATTATTCTAAAAAGCATAAAGACTAATCTCCATGAATAGATTCTGAACAGACGTCAACTCCATCTTTCCATAAATTCCTAACATTGTTTTAATGAATCTTCACAAACAAATGTTAATTCTAACTGATTTGAATGGCATCTAAACGTAATTTATAAAAGAAACTTGTTCAACAATTCTAATGGTTCAATTCAAAATTTATAATAAACAAATCTAAACATTCTAACTATTCAATCTTAACCATAATAAATTGAAACTTTGAAACGTAATTCTAAATAGAAGTGATTATCCGATCTTAACATTTACCAAGATAGAAGATGATTTTAATGATTGAACAATTCAAAATCAGTTTCTACTAGAGATTTAATATTAATAAATCAGAAAATAACAACACTTAACAAGAATACCATAAGATCATTCCAAAGGTTGAGTGGGCCTTGCTCTTCCTCAGGTAGGATCCTTCAACACAGTGAATTAATTAACTTCTTGCTAACTTTCTCATTGATCAAAAGTAGAATGTAGAACAATGTATTACTTGTGATTACATAAATTCTAATTGCAAATTATCTAACTCCTAACTAAGACCAAAATGTGGATATTTATAAATACCCTTATTAGCCTCTAACATGGTGCTAACTACCAAAACTTAAGGCGACCAACTACAAATTACAAAATGAAACTAAAAATAGAACTAAAGTGGACTAAGGAGGACTATGCCAGAACTACGCCAAATTGCCACTGGAAGTAAAAGTTCCTCAACCGACTATGAAGAAGTCAATTTAGACTTTGAGTGACTCATCATCCAATAGGGCTTATCTATGGCATAGTTATTCCTCATGATTAGATAGAGATTTTAACCGTCTCATCAACCTTTAAGATACCCTGTTAAAAACCCTTATGAAAAGGACAACAATCATGGTAATAAAGATTAATGCAGTATAATCATCTCGTCCAAAGTCATCATAAAGCAACACATTTAACATAAGCTATCACTTCCAAAATATCTGCTAATTTAGTTAAACATAAAGTAAAATAAGAAAATATGTTAATCTATTATCTACTGCCAGTCATGTCAATTAACAATAAAAACAAGTCTTTTTAAACATAAAAAGCCTTAAATGAAAGCATTTTATATCTCCCATCATTTTCTCCCCAACTTTCTTTGGACCATGTCCTCATGGTTCATCATCCAGAACTATGGTGTTCTCTCTCTCTCTCTCTGTTTAGTGCCTCCATCCAAATGCAACAATCAAAAGCACCCTCTCTGTACTGTTCTGACAATTTGGTGTTAAGTGCATAACCATAGTTTTCTCTTAAGTTGTCAAACCACATCCTCATTACTGGACCTAGTATATTTTTTGTTTCCTTTAGCTTTGGCGTTGGCATTATAATAATTGGCATTCTAAATCTCATGCCTATCCAGAATTATTTTTGTTGTTGGATTAGAGTGATGACATGTCTGACTCTGACTAAACTCCAGCTGATATTATTCAGACTAATTGGCTCCCTTCTCCTGACTGATTCTAGAATAAGCTAGTACCTTTCTTCACAAGACCGTAGTGCTAATGGTGAGAGTGTTGCTTCCACATTCTGGAATGGTGCATTGATATCAAACAAATTTGAGACATAGAGGGGATTAACATCATTTAACCTAACAACTAATCTTACAACTTTGATATATAATTCAGCATGGGTATTTTCAGGTCTCATTGGCAATCCATATTTTCTTTGAGCTTCTTTGTACTTATTCATTCTATTTGACCAATCCACCTGGTTTTGCATTAAAGAAACAAATGACCTAATCTAAAGCTCACCAACATATATATTCAACATTGTGTCATATTATCCCCCATTAAAAACCCATGTTGGTAGAACTCACACATTAAATTCTAAATGTCAGGGTGGTTGTTAAAGTAATCTTTAAGGAAATCATGATCTTCATTGTAATCTAGACTCCTTCCCAGAATTAATTGATTTATTTTCCATTCTAAAAAAATTTCTCTAAGAAATAAAGAATATGTTGCAGCCGGTCTTCTCATGGAAATCATGGAAGAACTGACTTCTACCACTTGTTCAAGTCTTCTCTCAATCTCATTCTTTTATTTTTCTAAATTTTGTATCTACTCTTTCAACACTTTGTTTTCCTCCTTATATTTGAAAACTGCCAAAGAACGTTATCAAGGCTGAACTAGAGTTGGTTGCATAGGAGGAGTGGAAGGAATATGAGGGATAACGAAAGTTAATGCAAGCCTGCGTGGAGGAGTAGAGGAAGTAGAGGCTTCTTGTGCATAGAACCGCATGGATTGCTACTTTAATTCTTCCTCTTTCCATTGCAACTCTTCCTTCAATTTTGAAATTTCCTTTGCACTTACTAATGCTTGCATACTGGCTTGTTGTAGGGAATCCTCTATTTTACTTAACTTTTCTTTAATCCTTGCCTCATTTTGCTCAACTTGCCTTTCCATTGCTTGATTTTTTTAGACTAATTGTTTCAATTCTTCTTCTTTTCTTCTTAATTTTTCCTCAAATAATTGTACATTTCTTCTTTCCTGTTCTAATTCGGCCTCTAAGCGGGACATTTTCATTGTTCTCAGCAATTCCTCAGTCTCTAATTCTTTTTTATTCAATTCTTCTTGGGGTCCCTCTTCTTCATTTAACGGATCTTTCCCTTTCCTCTTCTCATGTTGTGGGGAAGGTATAGGGGATTTCATAGTCTCTTCTTGTTCAAATTCTTCAAAGGCCTCTTGCTCTTCAGATTGTGCACCAAACTCTTCAGCAGAGTCGTAGACTTCAAAAATAGGGTTATCTTCAAGAGTTGGCATTGGGTTTTTCAGGGGGACTTTGAGGTCTCTCGGGAGATTGTATAGGGGTACGGGTATCTTCATGTTCAGGGGATTTAATAGGTCTTCTAGAAACAAGGGTTTGACTTATAGGTGCCTCTTCAGGAGTAGGCACTACAATTTCAACAGGGCTAGGGTTTTCCTCTTGTACTTCTCAATGTCTCTTTCTTTTTGACCTAGTACGGGTTACCCTAGATATCTCTAGCAATTTTCTTTTTCCCCTTTTCTTGGAAGATTCTCCTTCCTCCATTTTTATCTTTTTGGCTAAGGGTCCCCTTGTGGGTCTCTCTTTTTGCTTTCCTACAGGTGCAGACAAAAATTCTAACCAACCCTGCTTCCCAGTTTCTTTTTTTAAGAAATTGTATTTAATTATCAAATGTATCAACCCCTGGTATTTCATAGAAGATTTCCCCTAGATTTTACTCTCAAAATTATGGAAGAAATTTGCTAAAATAAGAATATTGGAAAATTTATCCTAGCTGAAGGTTTTGTCTAACCATACCTTAAATGTATTAAAAGCTACATTCCTGGACCCAGTATTATACCATACTGCCCATCACAAGTGAAGAACTTCATAAGCCAAGTCGTAGTGGTCCTCCATGGCTTGTCCAAACTGTTACGAGCTATGCCACGTTGGTCTCCTTTATGCATTTGTATCTCTGGCCTTCTTTCTGGCTCTTGGTGAAATGCAACCACCAATTTCTCAAACTTAACTCAGCCTTTGTTAATCGATTTTCCTTCATTCATAATTCTAGAAATTTCACTTATAACTTCTAGTATGACTTCTATTACTTCTCCCCTTACCTTGGTGACATTTACGTTGAAGTTTGTCACAAATTTCCTAACCATTTCTGGTTGGAAGCCTTCATACTACATCACAAAATTTAGCCACCCAACTTCTTCAAACAATCTTCTAGTCTCTGAATCAAGATTGAAGTTCTTTGGTTTAGAATTTGTCTTATTCCCCATCTTTCTCTGTCAAAAATGGCAGACTTCAATTATCAGTCTGAATTACTTACCAAAAAAAAGTGTGGAATAATTTGTTTCTTGATTTGGGAGCAGCCAATTTCGAAAATGACATAACATGCCATTAATCATTTGCATTTAATTCATTTACTGCCTCGGACGATTCACACGCCACAACTTGAAACTTGTAATTCAATTCGCAAGGTTGGCAGCATTTGTTACACATGTCATCATGTACTTGGGAGTATTTTTCAAAAGACAATTTAATCATGAAGGGATTCATTTTCATTGATTGACATCATCCATGTCACATCATTCCTTATTTTGACAATCCGTCGCTTTTTGAAATGATTAAAAGTGGAATTATTATTATCATTTAATTAACATTGTGGTGGAGATGTCTAGATTCATAAATATTTACCTATTTTAAATTAGTCTAACTACCTTAGGAAATAACTTTGAAAACAATATTCATTTTAAATGTGCACCTTAATTTATTTTGAGCCTTTGAGTTCTTTAGGAGCCTTCAGGATTTCATCAGGAGTCTTCAGGAGCTCTCAGGAGCCTTTGAGCAAAGACAAAGTCTTCAGAGACTTCAGTCTTAAAGATCTTCAGGAGCCTTCAGGAGCTTTCGAGGGGTTCTTCAGGATCCCTCAGGAGCTTGCAGAGGTTAACTTAGATAGACTACCATTTCTGGTTTTTAGTCATCAATTTTTTTTATTTATTTATTTTTTAATATATTTGTTTTTTTTATATATATTTTTTCTTGAAAGTAAACCGCCATTTGTTGGTTTTTAATTTACTTCCATTTTTCTCAAGGTAAACCGTCAATTACTGGTCTTCAATTTACCTTGTTTATTAGTGCCTTCTCCAAAGATTCAAATATCTTCTCTCATGGAAGAGATATCTTCCATGAGAAAATGTTCAATTTTGTGTTGCACTTCATCTAGAAATTCCTCCTTTGTTGCTAGCTTATGGTATGTTTTCAATCGATGACCATTGACTAACATGACTCTTTTCTCCCCATCAATTGGAACTAACTGCATAACTTCATTCTTGAACACTTTTTGTATCTCATAACATCCCAGCCATTTGGTATGGAACTTTCCTTTAAACTCTTCAAATCTGGAGTCAACTAATAGCGCCCAATCTCCTTCTCTGAACTGTCTAGACATAATATGTTTATCGTGCCATTCCTTCCTTTGTTTTTGAATCACTTTTGTATGCTAAAGTGCCTCCATTCTCATTTCATCAAGTTTATTAAGCTAAAAAATTATGCTTTTCTCTGCTTCTGGTAGGTCAATTCCAACTTCTACTGTTATCTTCAATGTTTTCAACTCAAATTCAATTGGCATGACTAGTTTCTTTCCATACACAAGTTCATATGGAGAGAACCCAATCATTTTTTTCCACCTACCATTGCTTTATTCATTAGATATCTGATTGGAGCATGGTCTATATGTACGTAGATTTTACAGCCTATAATATAATGCCTGAATTTATTTATTGCATATACTACAAATAAAAATTCCTTTTCTGTTGTTTTGTAGTTTCTTTCAGCAGGATTTAAGTTTTTGCTAACATAGTAAATTGCATGCATGGCATCATTTTCATCTTTTTTTCCTAATACTGCACCAATGGCCATATTAGATGCATTTGCATGTATGTGAAAAGGCTCTCCTCAAACTGGTCCTTTGATAATGGGTGAAGTTGTTAGAGCCATCTTAATTGTTTTAAATTATTTTTGGCAATCCTCTATCCATACAAATTCTTCTTTTTGAGCAGGGTGAATCTAGCGGTGATGCTATTTTACTAAATCCTTCTATAAATCTTTTGTAATACCCTGCATGCCCAAGAAAAATTCTTACTCCAGTTTGGTTCTTAGGGATTTCAATGTTCTATATGATTTCAACTTTCTTGGGATCAACCTTTATTCCCTCTTTTGAGATGTGATGTCCCAGAACAATTCCCTATGTCATCATAATGGAACTTTTCTCATGATTGAGTGATAACCTATGATCTTTGCAACATTGTAAAACCTTTTCTAGGTTTTGTAATGCTTCATCATATGTTTTAGCATGGACTGTAAAGTCATCCATATAGATTTCTACACATGAAGTGATGAAATATGCAAATATTGCTAGTACCGCTCTTTAAAATGTCGCAGGTGCATTACATAGTCCAAATGGTAAGATTGTA
The DNA here is from genome assembly GCA_007258455.2 of Sequoia sempervirens. NCBI lineage: Eukaryota > Viridiplantae > Streptophyta > Pinopsida > Cupressales > Cupressaceae > Sequoia > Sequoia sempervirens. Next base: position 244,179,476 of record VDFB02105785.1, on the reverse strand, counting down.
TATGCATACATACCCCAAGGACAAGTAAAGGTAGTTGATCTTCAGGGGATACTTGGATTTGGTTATATCCACTAAAGACATCAAGAAATGAGAAGTAGTTGTTTCCTGCTAGATTGTCTAGTACCTGGTCGATAAATGGCAATGGGAAATGGTCTTTTTTAGTGGCCTTGTTCAATTCTCTATAGTCTATGCAGACTCGCCAGTTACCATTTTTCTTTGGAACTATAACTAGTGGAGAGACCCACTGACTATCGAATATTGGGTATATGAATCCTACGTTAAGCAGTTCTCAATTTCTTTTTTTGCAATGTCATGAAGTATAGGATTAATTCGCCTTTGTCCTTGTCTTATTGGTCTAACATCTTTTGTGTAGATGTGATGACTACAGATTGAAGGATGGATACCTCTCATATTAGTATATTCCCAAGCAAACACTCCAGTGTGTTTTTCTAAAATTTCTTTCAATTTTTCCTCTTGCATTGGGGATAAAGTTGAATTGATATGAAAGGGTTTATCTCCTGCTACTGTAATCTCCATTATGTCTGTTTTAGAATTTACTAATTCCTCGACAAGAGTATTCAGAGGACAACAATATTGTTTTTCATGTAATGTTGTTTGACAATTATATTTCTCACTTTCTAAAATTATCTCTTGTTCTTCACATTCCTGGATATGTTCGCTTATGGTTACCATTGCTAATTCCATAATACCATCACCTTCTGAATCTAAATCCTCATCCACCCAAAGTTGAGTATTTGTTCGAATTGATGGTTGTGCAGGTGGATAAAGTGACAATTCTTTTTTTTTTGTCCATTAGTGATTATCATGCTTCCCAATCTACAGTCTATTAAGGCTGTAGTGGTAGCCAACCATGGTATGCCTAATATGATTTGGTATCCAGAATATTTCCTTCTCGCTTTGAGAACCAAAAATTCGACTGGGTAATACCATGTATCGATTGTGACCATGATTTCTTCTATAATACCTTCTAGTTTTGTAGTTGATTGATCAACTAGCTACAGAATAGTTGTTATTGGTTGAATTGTTGTCATTCCTAGCTTTTCAACTATATCAGATGTAATGACATTTATAGCAACTCCTAAGTCAATCAAGACAATTGGTATTTCAATTCCATTTATACTCAGTGTTATGACATGGCTACCAGGATCATTATATTTTTGTGGAAGCATTCTTCCTGATAACACATCAGTAAGTTTAGTCCCTACTTGAATTGTTGAAGGAATTTTCTTCTTCCTTCCTGGTGTCTTCATGCAAAGGGATTTTACTAACTAATTGATCTCTAGTATATCCTTGATTTCCTGTAATAGAGGTATCTCTATGTTAATATTTTTCAATTCTCTAAGTAGTTATGAATTGATTGTACATTAATGTAGGGAGGGGAAGAGGTTTGAGGAATAGTTTTCTCATCACACAATCTCTCGGGATAGGGAGCTTGTTCGACAGTTTTTTTTTCTTCCAACATTTGTTCTTTTTTTTCTTCCTCTCTTTCTGGAATTGTCTTGGCTGGTGTAGTTTGCAAATTTTGACTTCGTAACTTAATATCATTAACATCTACTACATTTACATTTGGTTGTTTGTATCAATTCATGCATTTTTTGGATTGGAAACCAGTTGAGCTAGAATTTGGGGTTGATTCACTTGATCATTGGAAGCATTAGGGGCATTAAGGGTTGAAGGTGTTTGTACCCATGGTCATTCATGTCCCTGATTCTGCCATGGTTGGAATTGGTTTTGATTATGTTGCCATGAGGATTGATTTGCTTGTCATTTTGGTTGCTAGTTAGACTACCACTAGGATTGGTTCCATTAGGGATTCATCCACTCTGGTTTCCCCCAATATGTAGTTGGGGGTTGTGGCTAATATTGGGGGGTCCATTGATTTTGGTTCTGCCATGGATTTTGATTCCAGTTTGATTGTGAACCATAGTGTCTTTGATTTGTGTTATACCCTTGGTTCTGAGGTCTTTGGCCAACATAATTAAGCTCTTCCTTTATTACTAGTGGTTTCTTGATATTTTTCTTTATTCCTACAAAAATATTGCAAGAACTGGTCGGGTGTGGTTTTTCACAAATCTCACAAATTTCAATCTGATTTAATGGGAATTCCCTCAAAAGGTGTTTTCCCCTACATTTGGAACAATAAATTGACAAATGTCCAGTGGTCCTCTTTTCTCCTTGCATATTAAGATGTAGTAGCAGATCAATCTCCATGTTTGCCAATTCTTCCATTACTCTGGATACATCAATGGTGTGAGTCTTGTTCCTCCTTGAGTTTTGAGTCCCCACTCTAGTTCTATAGTAGTTTCTATAGATCTCCACAATGTCGTCCAAGGAAAGCTTGTTAATGTCTCCCTTTCCCATCAAGTTCAAGGATTCTCTAGACTCATCTTCAATCCCTCTCAGGAAAATTGTTTTGTTGATTTCATCATCTAGCCTGTTAGTGCACCTTTGATGTACAAATTGAAATCTATCAGCATAGTCTTCTAGACTTTCATCTTCTAATTGCTTTATGCAAAATAGTTCCTCCTTTCTATCTCTCACTTGATAGTAATCCTGGTATTTATCCAGGAATTCGGTCTGCATCTACTGCCAAGTCCTAATCATTCCTGACCCTAAACCCATAAACCATCTTAAAGTTGATTCTTTCAAAGTAGAAGGAAACAACTTCAACTTTTGATTATCAATTGAATAATCATAGGTTTGGCTTAAGATTTTGAATTCAAACAGGAATTGATCAAGATCTTCTATAGTTTTTCCCCTAAATGTTGGAAGAACTAAGGGAAAAATGTTTTTCATAGGGGGTTCATCAAGCTGTCTTTCAAGATTGATAGGATTTGAAAAGGTTCTATTTGCTCCAGTGGAAGTACCGCTTAGTCACCCATTTCTTCTCTTGGAATTGGATTTATGTTCTCTTCTTGATTTTCAATGGGGTTTTCTTGATTAATTTCTTTATTTTCAATCTGGTATTGTTGGATATCCTCTTGATTGAATCAAGTTTCTTCTAATGTCAATGTTTTGTGGAAGAAACCTTCCTAGTTGGTCTCTGCTTCATCTCATCCACAATTTCAGATCTCTCTTCCCTATCAACACTAAGGCTTCACACTAAATAGCCAAATCATTTAAGTATCTCCGACAACAACACCAAAAATGATGGGAAAGGTTGTTGATGTCACAACTTGCATCATTTAATCAATTCTTTTATCGAACCGGGTGTGTCTCAGAGCAATATGTGATAAGGATAGTTGTCATAAATTATTTTTGGAGGGTTTGCACTATAAACAGTGACTTCAAGTATCATTTTTCCTACTTCAAGAGCTTTTAGGAGCTCTTGGGAGCTCTTCAGGAGCTTTCAGGAGCTAAACTATAGTGATTGATTCCTAAGATTTAAATCTACTTTAACTTCTAATTTAAAATTTTGTTGACTTAATTCTGACTTTATTGACTTCAATTTAGACCAATTCATGGAGACAATTAATGATTACTTTAATCCCTAATCTAAAATAAAAAATTCCAAATTAATTCTATTTTGCTTTAAAAGAAATCCATAACTTAATTGTTGGAAGGTAAATGCTAATTTAAGAGCAGGAATGAATTATAGAAAAATGACGATTATTCTAAAAAGCATAAAGACTAATCTCCATAAACAAATTCTTAATAGACTTTTTATGCCTTGCATAACCACCCCATTTTATTCTGGAACAAAATGGGTCCCCCTTTCTCTCTTGCTTTCGTTGCCCTTTCGTTATTGGCTTTGCTCTTGGGAGTTTTTCTATTTTCTTCCTAGGTCTATCTTCTTGTTTTGTCAAATTTTGGTTCTGTCTCAGCCTGAGTTGGTTTTCTTCTTGCTAAGTATTGAATGACATTATCATAGACAATGGTGTATTTCATTGTGATATATTTTATGTTCTTCGGAGGGCTAATAGAGGCATTTTTTTTGTAGGATTAAATCACACACATGATGATGTTTTCCAAAGGAGCTCAGTTGGAAAGCATTCCTCAATCCAGTTGGTCAAAAAAATCCCCTAAGGCAGGAGTTGGCAAGACCTTTCAGATGTCTTGCAGACTTGTGGCTTGGCTCTATCCGTTTAGAATCCAAAAGGGGTGTTAGAACTATAAAATTCTGATGATTTTACATGTTGTTCATACTCACAATTTTCCAAATAAGTCCCACCATGAGCATATTTTCCCCATGTTTGGCCATGTAGTACTATAAATTTCATTTGAAAGTTTGAATACTTCACATTATAGTTCATATCGGCATGAGATTATCAAGGTCTCCCCGACCCATAATGCATTTTTTTAATAGGCGTATGTGTTGCCTATCGGCAAGACCTCAAGGATGTCACAGCAATTGGAATTCACATGCAGGTACCTATCAACAAGACATTAATCATTGTTCTTGTGACTAAGAGTTTCCCCATCAGCATGAAAGTCTCCTTCGGAGAAAGGTCTTAGCGAGATCTTTATGTCTCACCGACCGGCGACAGCAGGATACACATATTGGAGGGAGATTTTTCCTTCGGGGTGAAGTCTCGGCGAATTATTCATGTCTCACCAACTAGCATGGAATGAGCAAACACTTCGGCAAGAGTTTTGTTTACAGTGTGTGGTCATGTCGAGCGCTTTGTGTCTTGCTGACCACCAATAAGGATATACATCTCGGTGAGAAAAATTTTCAGTGGAGAGATGTCTTGGCGAGTGCATCTGGTCTCATCGACAAAGCACAAAAGGGATTCCATTGGTATGAGGTCATGCAGTCTTGCCGACCCAAAATTTCTGACTGACATATTGCTTCATTGGGGAGAGAATGAGGTTGTCACAATGACCAAAAGTGAACATATGGATATTTTTCAGCAATACATAAGATGTCTATGGGACATCTCCCTAACAAGGGAATGTTACAGTGATGCATGTGAAATGAAAGAATACATATCGGTATGACTACAAAAAGGTCTCCCCAAAATGAAAAGATCGCCAAAGAATGATTCCTTCGGCATAACGTCTGGCCGAAGCTTGAGGGTCTCTTCGATGTGAAATAAAGGTTTCGGCGAGAGGGATTTGCTTCGGGGTGATATCTCCCTGACAGTTGAAGGTTTCACCGAAGGGTTCCCCCTTTGGTATAATGTCTCGACGAGGGGAGCTAGTCTCGCCGACATGGAATGGTGGTCCCGGCCGATGGAGTCTCAATGGAAAATTTGAGGTTGGCAGGATCTCTCGCCGACCAAGCAGGCTCTTGCCGAAATAAAGTGAGCCCGGAGAGAATGAAAATTTGATGAAAGATCTCGGCAACCTAGGGATCTCTCGGTGATAGGCATGAGTTCAAGGTAAAGTCTCCCCAAAAAAGAAAAGTCTCCCAAACATGGGTGTGCTCGTCGGAGAAAGAAAGGCTCCCAGAGATGTCTTGGCGAGGGGATTTAGTCTCGCCGAAACAAAATGATATCGCCACAAGGTCTTCCCGACTAATGGAGGTCTCCCCGACATGAAAATGAGCATGTCAAAGGATTCTGAAGACCTCACCATGACGTCCCACCGACTTGAAGGATTCTTGCCAAAGTAGAAGGAGCTTGAGCTTGGGGAGAAAAGAAGACATCACCATGTAGTCTCACCAACCCGGTAGGGTCTTGCCGATACAGAATGTGCTCACCAAGAGAAGAGGGGCTTCCCTATAGGGTCATGCCGACTAGCGACTGTCTTGATGATAGTCTTTGGGGGGCTCGATATGACTTCTATAGCTCATCGAAAGGTCTCATTGACTATCACATGTTATGCCAATGGCTACTAGGAGAGACATAATCACATCGGGGAGACACAATTAGTGTCTCACCGACATGCGATTCCATTCGAATGACCTTTGACTGCCCAAGAATCTGGCGTGGCGTATGTCTAACCAATCAAGAGAAGCTAAGAAGGTGGACCAATGACAGTTTGACTAATTGACTATTCCTGAGAAGGAAATCTACAGAATGCGAATGACATGTATTCATTCTGAGATCATGAGCTGATGGATCAACTCAAGAAAGATGGTGTACGGATCTAAAGGGGAAGCCCGATGCTCTGCTTCTAGGGGATGGTCAACGTGCAGAAGGGTCCAGAGCACTAAGGGGGCTGAAGAAAAGAAGAAACAACCACAAGTCACAGGGACAGTTGTAGTGACCACTGGCAAGAGGCAGATCAGTATTAATGGAAAAATACTTTGGAGTATTCAAGACAGCCCTTCGAAGAAGTTGAAAGATAGACATGGATACCAAGAGTAAATGTTGTAGCTACAAAAGATCTGAAGGCTTCTCCTGAGGTCAAGTCATCATCGACATGGACAAAAGTCTTTACATTGAATGCAGCATTGACTCTCTTTAGAAAGATCGGAGAGCTGACCCTCCTGAAAGCAGATATTTTGTAAACCCTAATACACAGGGACAACACATTCCTTTTGGTACACTCTATATATATGGCATTATTGCCTCTTTGTAAAGTTTAGAACTAGTAGAGAGGGATGAAAGTTAAGAGAAAGAGAGACAATTAGAAGATATAGAGTTAGAGCATATAGTTGGAAGGGAGGAGTTAGAAGTTAGAAAGGAAAAGTCAGTTAGAGGAGATAAAGTTGCATCCTGGTTCTTTGTAATGGGAGTTTCTTGTATCCTCTTAGTTAGGAGTTAGATTCAGCATAGACTGCAATGTATTTTCCAAGTTCTCTTAGTATAGATGGAAACATTCTGAAGATATAGATTTTTTGTACACTGATGATTATGCCAGCTTTGTAAATATTGCTTATCTGTTTCACTAATAGCAGAAGCAATTAGATTTTAATCTATTTCACACTGTGTTCCTAAATAGTATTTGTCTTAAGTTAATCATTTGATTTGTGAAGCCTTCAAGGAATGAAATGTTATTTGGTATTTTATTTAAAAGGGTAACTAGTATTATGTTGTAGAAATCAACACTGTGGATGAATGCAACTGTGTGTTAATCACAAGTTAATTTTTTTTTCAGTTTTAGTTTACAATTCCTGGAAGGATAGCAAGTCTAGTTAAGATAGATGAATTATCATTCTTTTTCAGTACCAAAGCCTTGATCTATCTTTTTTTGTTTCTTTAAAACCCCAATTAGAGTAGGTTTAAATTCATGTTTGAACTTAGAACAATCTAGAAGCTCAACACCAATAGGCCCCTTGATCATCTTTCTCTTTCAGGAGAAACAGAGTAGCAGTATTTTTTTTAATTGTCATTGTGCTACTTGGACCATCAACAAGACTTCAACTCCATATTTCCATAAATTCCTAACATTGTTTTAATGAAGCTTAACAAACAAACGTTAAGTCTAACTGATTCGAATGGCATCTAAACCTAATTTATAAAAGAAACTTGTTCAAAAATTCTAATGGTTCAATTCAACATTTCTAATAAACAAATCTAAACATTCTAACTATTCGATCTTAACCATAATAAACTGAAACTTTGAAATGTAATTGTAAATAGAAGTGATTATCCGATCTTAACATTTACCAAGATAGAAGATGATTTTAACGATTGAACAATTCAAAATCAGTTTCTACTAGAGATTTAATATTAATAAATTAGAAAATAACAGCACTTAACAAAAATACCATAAGATCATTCCAAAGGTTGAGTGGGCCCTGCTCTTCCTCAGGTAAGATCCTTCAACACAGTGAATTAACTAACTTTTTGCTTCCTTTCTCATTGATCAAAAGTAGAACACAGAACAATGTATTGCTTGTGATTACATAAATTCTAATTGCAAATTATCTAACTCCTAACTAAGACCGAAATATGGATATTTATAAAATATCATTATTAGCTTCTAACATGGTGCTAACTACCAAAACTTAAGGTGACTAACTATAGATTACAAAAATGAAACTAAAAATAGAACTAAAGTTGACTAATGAGGACTATGCCAGAACTATGCTAGATTGGCTCTGGAAGTAAAATTTCCTCAACCGACTATGACGAAGTCAATTCAAACTTTGAGTGACTCATCATCCAGCAGGGCTTATCTATGGTGTAGTCATTCCTCATTATTAGATAGAGATTTTAACTGTCTCATCAACCTTTAAGATACCCTATTAAAAACCCGTATGAAAAGGATAACAATCATGGTAATAAAGATTAATGTAGCATAATCATCTCATCCAAAGTCATCATAAAGCAATGCATTTAACATAAGCTATCACTTCCAAAATATTCGCTAATTTAGTTAAATAAAAAAAAAAATAAGAAAATATGTTAATCTATTGTCTACCACTAGTCATGTCAATTAACAATAAAAACAAGTCTTTTTAAACATAAAAAGCCTTAAATGAAAGTATTTTATATCCCCCATCACCAAGTCTTATTTCAAAGTGTTGTAAAGTTTTATAACCCAATTTCACGCTTTTCTAGACTTGTCTTCACTAATTCAACCCTTTCTCATGTATAAATGACCCTTTAATACACTTTCCAATCATTTTTAAGTGTGTTTTTAAGGATACTCTCATTGGAAAACATTTAATGCCCTATAATTCCCAAAACCCACTTAATTTGCTTAAGTGGGACTAAGTCTCCAATAGGGGCGATTTACACCTTTTTGGCACAAAACTCAAAATAATTTCAAAATTTTGACTGGATTTTATCCTCTAATCCTTGAGGTCAGCTTGTGATGTGTTATTTTCCAAAAAAATTAGTAAAATCAAGTATAAATAAGGGTTTTCCTCCTCATTTTACATCTACAATTTCATAATCTCTTGCACTCATTAAGCATTCAATCTAACAAGCAATCAATTAATCAAGCAATCAAGCATTGTCAAGCCATCCATTGGAGCACTTCATTACATATCTTCAGATTTCTACATCAAGGGATTGATAAGTTTATGACATTGCATGTTGTTTATTTATCATTCTCCTTTTATTTCATTTCATTTCATAGGGTTTGATTACCAAAGTGGGGTTTGACCAAGGAAAACCCCTATACTCTAACCCTTAACCATTTTTCCCCTTTTGCATGTGTTTGCAGACTTTTGTATGCAGATTTCTCAAGAAAATAGGTGTTGAAAAGTGGTCAAGAAGTCTTCAAATTCAATCAAGTCATCACTACCCTAATTCATGCTTGGAGAGACTTTCTACCCCATTTTCTATAGAATCAAGTACAAACACCTATCAAGAAAGCAAGTGCAGACCTGAGACTACAAGATTTTCTCTTGAAGCTCCTAAGATTTAAAGGAGGACTAAGTCACCACTCCTAGCGGATTAGTCCCACTTCTAGGCCTAAAAAGTTATTTTGACATTTTTGGATACCCATTTGGCAGATTCTTGTTCCCGCAAAGTTTCTCAAAACTAGGACTAAGTTGCCCAGCCTAGCGTAAGTGTCCCAATCAACAATTTTATTCAATTTTTTAGGATTTCAGAATCTCCCAGCATCAAGTCTCAGATTCCAGGTGCACCCCTTTCACCCTATTCTATTATTTCATCATTTACTTGCATTTTTAAGCATTTCTACATATCACAATGTGTTTTCCAGAACTTTGCATTTCTTAGGTTTTGCATCATTACATCATTTCATTTTGGCCCATTTCTTTCTCCTTTTAGGTGAAAACCCCTAGAATTGCAAGAAAGCATTTGGTTTACCAAAATCATTGTCAACAACTATATTTACCAATTTAATGTAACAATCATACTGGAAAATATGGCAAGGGAAAATTTGTACAACCATCACAAACCTTCCTAGAGAAACACAAACAACTATGGAGACATTCTTTGCATATGTAGCATTTATACATGTATTTCATACTAGACATGATCCACAATTCCATAGCCTTCCTACAACTAGATGAGGCATGAGCTGAAACCCTAAAATTCTCTACACCTATGTAGCCTCCAAACACCCCCAATAAAACCAACTTCTTTTTGAAAATGATAAAAATCACTCATATAATAGTAGATAGCATAACCCTAATTTACTACACTGCATCAATTCAAAATAAATAGTTGAGGACAAATCACATCCAAAATGGGTGCTCCAAATGGAAGGACAAGGATCGTTGTTACTAACATACTCGTGCATCATCTTCTTATTTTTCTTTTTTGTATTTGTGGAAAGATGGCCCTTTATAGGATCTAAGTCACCAACCCCAATCTATATGTAAGATGAGAATTGAGCCCCTTTGAAAGATATTATATGTACCAAATAAAAAATTAGTCTAATGTGGATTTGGTAGAAGTTTGAATCCCTAGCGAATATATCTAGATTCTATTGGTATCCCCAAAAAATAATTTATATAGAATATTGGATTCTATCAAGCACAACTGAGAAGTTGAAACTTCTCAATTTTCTTGCAAAATAATTATATGCAAGTGAACTTCACCTTCTAAAAATGTATCTAGTTCACTTGGATTTACCCACAAATCTTTTCCTTAGCTGTATTAGTCTTCAACAAATTCATGTGTCAGAAAGCTACATCTTATCCATGTGGATTGGAGATTTGTAACTAAACTGCACCATGAATACAAATCCATCTGAACTAGATGAATAATTTTGGAGTGGATGTTGCAATGAATGGGAAAATTTTGCAAATGAAGATGACTTCATGAGGGGAAGACATGAGAAGAAATACTCCATCCACCTACAAATACTTTTTAAGATCAATGACAAAATTAAAACAAGAGGAATTGTGAGGATCCTAGGATAGAAAGGAAAAGTGGAAATACCAAAGATTCATCAAAAATCAAAACAATATGGTTCACATGGAAATACCAAGAGAGAGAGAGAAGTAGAGAAGTGAGAGAGAGAGAGAGGTAAAGAGAGATAGGTACAGAGAGGGAGGGGGAGATAAAGAGAAGTAGAGAGGGGAGGAGAGACCTAGGGAAGGAGGGAGAAAGAGGTGAGATAGAGAGAGAGGGGGGAGGGAGCGAGCGAGC